>CM031858.1:149980357-150082263 GCA_018697195.1 Certhia americana | reverse complement strand
TTTTTTTTTTTTTTTTTTTTTTTCAAGAGAGAGAAGTGTTGACAACCTTTATGGGGGAAGGAAGAATAAATGTTTTATAAGATGAAAGAAGGAGGCAGGTGTGACATGAGCTCTCATCTTACAGAGCTGTGGCCGTAGGGAGAAGGATTAGGGAATGGGTTTCTCAGGCATTCATCTCCAGCTCTTGTATAAACAAAACTCTTATCCATCAAGTGAAGTCTTTATGTCCCAGGGACTGTAACATTTTTTTTTTCCTGAGAGCTCTTCAAAGGAAAAAAGAAAATGTAGTTCCAGAGCTGCACAGCTTTCTATAAGCCATCGTCACTGTTGATGTCACCATAAATAAACAAAGGAATGTTGAGGCCAACCGTGACATAAATGTCAAATTCTTCCTAGAACCGTTACCTTGCCTGCTCTGAGAGCAAAGCAAGCTCTTGTCCTCCTGGACAGAGGGGTCTTTAGAAAACAGAACAGAGCCTGGAAAGGCCACAGAGATCTAATTGCTGGCCTTTATTGTCACAAGTACCACCATTTTCATCAGTGGACAGAAAAGCCCCAAGAAAATTGTGCTCAAGCCCAGCCCATCCTTGTCATCCCTCACTTGTGTGGCTTACTTGTGGAGGATTGGGGCATTATCCTGTAACAAGACAAATGTTTTTTCTGTCCTCCCAAGTTTGCCTGAGAGGAGCAAACAGGCAGTGCAGGTTGAGACTCCCTCCAGGTGAGGACACCCATGTTTAGGTGCTCCCATGTAAATCTGGTGTCTGAATTTCCACTACAGGCCCTGAAGTTATAGTCAACAACCCTAGGACTTGATCCAGCCCAACATCCAGTAGATATCCAGCATGGGGTGAATTTATTTGCCTGAAAGGTGACACCCAGAAAGGTGTTCAAGGGTATCTAAGTCATCCATGTTATGGTCTTTAGGTAAGAGACAGAATCTACTTCAAATGAGGAGTGTTTCAGCAACTGAATCCTATCCACAACTGCTCCATGGGTGTTGTATTCCTTTTGGGAAGGTTCTCCCCCCAAAACCCCTCCCCCAGAAACTGTAACCTGGCCTGGGTTACCTGCCCCTTTAAGTCTGACCTATGGCCTTCGGCCAGGTAACCTGACCCTGACCCCAAAGGAGAAAAAAACCCCTCTCCCTCCATGTGCTCCTTCCTTGCCTCTCGGGATACCTTCATTGAGAATAAAGCTTTGGAATACATCCTGAGGTAAGGGGCCTCTTTTGAAACTCTTCTCCCTATCTTGTAGATTCCCCTCTCCCAAAATCCCCCTAAATCTGAGCCAACAGCTTGTAGGAGGGTGGAAGAGAAAGGGGTATCTTCACATGGGGGTCAATGACATTGACAAATCAGGGACAGATCTGTCCTCTGGAAACATGAGTGCTATGTTTGTCTTGTGTTTTCTTAAATAATTCCACAAAGTTTGGAAATAGTGTTAGGCAATCATGCCATCTGTTCTGTGAGATCTGAGAAAAAAAAAGCTTTCAGCTCCTGAGGGTGCCAGAGCAGCATTTCCCCTGAAAGCTTTGAGGAGACACCTCAAAACAATCACCATACTCCAGCTCAGTGTCATGCTGTATTAATGCAACCTCTTTATTTTCAGAAACATTCATTATATTTTGGTCTTTCTACTATTCATTCACTATTTTCCAGCTAGTCTTTGCAGTGGCTTCACCAGTAATGGTGGAACCTCTGTGAAAATTATGATCATCCTGTTTGATATGAGTTTATTCATACTACAAGGCTACATTTGAATATCAGTCATGTCAGCCTGTTTCCACTAGCTCAAAAACAAGGATTCAGAAGAAAACCCTGAGTCACCAGGCTGTACCTGAACCCAAGGTCTGTATGCTCGGGGCTATTTCAATGTCTCCATTTGGCGTAGATGTTTCCACACTGTCAGTTCCTTCAGCATGGAGGCTGAGACAACACTAGGACATAACTGCATCCATTTTCCCACTAAAATAAAAATTTCTTTGACACCATCCTAGACATTTTCATTCCCTGGCTCCGGTGCACCAAGCTGTACATACATCACCTCTCCTGGACCCTTCAGCCATCCCCTGGGACCAGCAGGAGAACAACTTGTGTGAGTCAGCATCCTGCCTCCAACAGTGGACGCCCAAGAAAGAGCACCGGCTTAGAACAAATATGTAACAATATTTCCTTGAAACACTTCCCAGCATTTAGCAGCTTGTGGGTTGGGAATTTCCTAGGTAAGAAAAGGGATCTTTGCACTTCACAGTCATCAGTAAACTTCTCCCAGTCTTTTCCAATCTCTTTTAGAGCATACACAAACTTTGCATATCCACTACCTTCTGCATCAAGGCACTCTGTGCCACACAGGTTTTATAACACAGGTTAATATCCACTCAGGTTTTATAACACAGTGTGTTAACAACTACCTCTTTTTTTCTTGAAGGTGATTTTCTAATTACTCTTAGTGTCCTCTAGTTCTTGAATTGGCAGGAGCTGTGGAGAGTCATCCCTGAGTCCCCACCTTTGTGCTGCTGGAGTAATATTGCCCTACATCCTTTCAGGCATCACTTTTCCTGAAATCCCAAAATTTGGCTGCACTGCTTCTCCCCACTGCAGGTCAGCAGAGGGAGCTGATGGTCTGAGCCCTTCCAGCAGCTGCTGTCACTTTTCATGTTCCAGCTTTTAACACTCAGTCTAAATATAAAACAATACCCCTTGTTTCTCCCAGCTGCACGACTGAAAGTTTCAGAGGAATGAAACCAAATAGCCAAGAAAGGCAATGCACTCAAAAGGAAGAACACTGGTAAATGAGATAATGTTTTATTCCAAACTAAGACAAATTACAGGGCTTGTTCTAAGACAGCAGCCAAGAGAAAAAGACAATAAGAAAAAACAAACCTGATTCAGACTCCTCAACAAGATCGACAACTCAACTTTGGTTCATTTTTAACCAGTTGCCCTCTTATGTATCACGTAATCTTATGTATCTCATATCAGAAAATGAAAGATCTTGCCTTGAATGTCACATACAGTGGGGTCTGCAATAGGAAAGCTTGACTTTTGTAGGCAACCTACTTCAATTCTCAGAAATGCCATCTGAAGTGTCTGTGCCTCAGCTTCCCCACCCTTCTATGCTTTATCTATTTTATTATAGTTGCTTCAGGATAAGGAACATGCCCTAGAATAACAGAGTACAGAATTAGTTGTGTTGGAAAGCAACCTAAAGATCAACAATTCCAACCCCCTGCCATGGGTACAGGCATCTTTCACTAGACCAGGTTGCTCAGAGTCCCACTCAGCCCAGTCTTGAAAACTTCCAGGGATGGGTCAGCCATAGATTCACTGGGAAACCTGTGCCAGGACCTCACCACCCCATCACCCTTGTCACATGTTAAGCTCAGAGGAACTGATTATCTGCAACTGTCTGAAAAAGCTCTGTTTCCAGAGTCTTTCCCCAAATTCTTGAGCATGTTTCCCTGAATACTTTCAGCAGCGTAAAAGGACTTTGCCTGAGCTTAGGGGAAAACAGGAGCTGGGGGGATGTTGCCCAAGAGAAGGTGAGGTCTGCCATTCAGGGTGTGGGAAGCCCTGTCTGTCAACCCTGATCTCCCCACACGTCCCTAACCCAAGCCCTAGAACCAGCAGCTGTAATGTGCTCCCTGGGAAGTGAGCTGCATCAGGATAACCAGGGGCCTGATTCCTTCCAGTCTTCCAGAAGCTTCAAGGGGAAACAAATCTGGTTTTGGTCCGATTTGGACCCAAACCAGCTCATAAAAGAAAAAATTACAATCCAAGACTTGATGAGATTTCCTGCCAAGAGGAAAGCCAGTGAGCACTCACTCCCCTCCATCACCCCTGGTTTTGGCATCCTCCAGGGCCCACGTGCTTTGGCCAAGTTTTGTTTGATCCGCAGCGCAAAGGAGCCCTGTGTCTCCGCTTCTGGCAGCTGGATTGCACCACCGGGTAATTCTGTGGCTAAACTGTTTAAATAATGTTAATGGCTTTACAAATTCACTTTCAAAACAGCCTGAAGTGTAAAGCCAGTGGAGCTGAAGCAGCATGCTGGGGCTTAGGCATATTTAGATAAGAGTAGGTGCAGAGTAAGCTTTCCACATGAGCTACAGGAACCAGAGATAGCTGCCTCTTAACCAAGTCTCCTGCACTGCAAAGGGGTAGATATTTGCTGCAGCAGGGCAAGGATGGAAAGCCAGCACAGCTAGAAGCTTTGAGATCAGTATTTTTGTTCTTCTTGGCAGCCGACTCCCTCTGTGGCAGGTGCTGTTGGAGAAAACCACAGCAGAGGCATGGGTAGTCTCAGGTTTTCAAAACAGCAATAAATAAAAGAAGAAAAAAAATAAAAGAGTTAGCTGATTGTGTTGAATGTACAATGAAAAATCAAGATTTAACACAGGGCAAATCTGGCTCGTACTCACCTACTTGAGGCAAAATTGCAATTCTCTGGCAGGTGTTCTGCTCTTAGCTTTTATTCAGGATACTCCCTGGCTCTTCAGCTGATAAAGAGGAGCTTGAGGAATGCAAAACAGCTTGATAGAGAGTAAAACTGAGCTACATGAACCTGGGGAGAGGGCAAGGTACAGGGATACAAGTCCAAA
This sequence comes from Certhia americana, assembly GCA_018697195.1. Classification (NCBI taxonomy): domain Eukaryota; kingdom Metazoa; phylum Chordata; class Aves; order Passeriformes; family Certhiidae; genus Certhia; species Certhia americana. Next base: position 150,077,663 of record CM031858.1, on the reverse strand, counting down.
AGCAGAGACATAAATGTGGCAATGTGGACAGTGACTCTATTTCCCCATCCAGACCTTTTCTGGGCTCAGCACAGAAAGCTGGGAATACCAGAGCTCCCTGTGCTAGTGTGTATTTGTACGCTGACCCTGCCTGGTACCTGCAGTGGCTTTGTGCTCTCCATGGGCCATGCTGTGATGATGATAGTCCCTACAGCATCATGCAGGATTATCTGTGCCTCTCAGCAGCCCAGATTTCACACGGGTCACCCATTGCATTCCCGTAATCACAATTGTATTCAATAATCTCTCTTGGCCAAATAAAAATAGGCTGGGGCTATGTTTGTACTTTGATTTACATCAGAATAAATCAGCTGTTCCGCCCCAGTGGTTGGCTGTCTGCAGGCAAAGGAAGAGTGAGGTAAGGTCAGCACAGACCTCTGGAGTGTCTGCAGGAGAGATTTAATGTCTGACAGCATGGCTCAAACTTGTGTTTAGGAAACCAAATATGTTCAAAAGAAAAATTAAGCACATGCTTAAACAACACAGATAATAAAACATTAAAACAAGTCTGTAATGGGAAAGGGTGGATTTGCCAGTTCTTGATCCTTCAAATCAAAACCAAAAACTTTTCCAGTGAAACATAACTTATGGCAAGTGAGATGCTCTCTGAAACAACCTTTGCCATAAACTGTGAGACATTTGGGGGTTTTACCAAGAAGGAGAGATGGGTTTGCAGCCAGTGCAGAACCATCCTCACACTGATCCGGCCACCAGCTAAGAGCAAAACAAGATATGACCAAGTAAAACCCAAAGCCCGAACACAGCCCACACCCCCAGAGCAGCACTCATCCTGTGTCCCAGCACAAACCAGCAGCTGCTACTTCCCTCTGGATCCAACCCTTCAGTTGTGCAGTACCCCTGCCAAGAGCATCCACACTGTTCCCAAATGCAGACCCAAGATTCTAAGAAAAGAGGAGACTTAGTGGAGACCTTATCACTCTGTAAAACTCTCTGAAAAGAGACTGGAGCCAGTCTCTTCTTCCAGGTGACAAGTGACAGAAAAAGGAAATGACCTCAAGTTGTGCCAGGGGAGATTTAGATTGGATATAGGAAAAAATTGAAAGGGTGGTCAAGCACTGGAAGAAGCTGCCCCAAGAAGTGGTAGAATCACCATCCCTGGAAGCATTAAAAAAACATGAATGCAACATTTAAGGACATGATTTAGTGGTAGACTTGGCAGTGCTGGATTAATGGGCTTGATGATCTTACAGATCTTCCCCAACCTTAATGATTCTATAATTTATGAATCCACTGGCTCCAAACATGCTCTGCACAGTGCTGTTGGTGGCACAGACCTTGTTTAGTCCCAGGGCTGGCCCTGGTGGCACAGTCTCAGAGCAGGGTTTAGGTACCGTGTGGGACATGGTCCACGCTGCCATGCCATTCCCGTGTCACACAGTGCTGGCACACCTTCCATTGCACTGGATGAGGACTGCCAAGAGTTCCTGCTCTCTCATGAGCTTCTGCCCTCGAAGTGGTGAGAGTGATTTTTCCAGTCAGCACCCTGGAATAGAAAAATGCTAATACACACCATTCCATCAAGCTGCCTACTGTATCCTCCCTTCCAACAGCAATCCCACAGGTTTTGCTACAAACAAGCAGAAAGATGGGAACAAATCATTTAAAAGGGGAATTCTGGAGGAAATTATTTCTCTTTGTCCGGTCAGTAGATGCTCCCCAAATATATTTTTCAATCTGTGCACATCTGGAGTTAATATAGATGGTGAATAAGAGCATCCAGAGACCCATATGTGATGGCTGGCCACTGGTCATCTACAGGGTCCTTTTTCATAGTACTTCCTCCCAAAATTGTTTTGGGCAAATTACCCAGCAATGATGCAAAATCCTGAGGCTGCTGAAATCAGGAGATTTGCCAGTGACTCTGAAGATTTGCAGTCCAGTTTTAGTCCTGATAGGAAGAAAGAGACCAAACCATGGAATCGTGGGATCAATGAATACCCTGAGTTGGAAGCGATCCACAGGGGTCATCAAGTCCAATCCCTGGCCCTGCACAGGACAATCACAAGAATCCCACCAAGTTCCTGGGATCGTTATTCAAACACCCACTGAACTCTGTCAGGCTTGGTGCTGTGACAACTTTCCTGGGGATCCTGTTCCAAATGTCTTTGTTCATCCCTCACCTTGGCCTGGCTGGGGTCAGGTCCCCCCAACAGGCTCAGGTGTGTCAGAGTAACCCTGTTCAAAGCACCCACAAAGGAGGCAGCACAGGAAGGAGGCACAAGCCCATGTTTGCTGAGGCTGGACACAACTCAGCAACTTTCCTTCATCCCTCCCCAGGAGAAGGACAGCCTGTGGTCCCACCCAAGGGGGCTCAAGGGACTTTTCTCTTCCCACACCCTCCTTCCCCATGTCCTTGGGGCCTCTCCCAGGTTGCAGGAGGACAAAGGCACCTCACGATGCTCCAGATTTGCTGTGGCTCCTCCCAGCTCAACCTCTCCAGCACATGTGCCCTGCAGTCCCTCCTCAGCTCATGCCCTGCCATGATTCATGGCTCCTCTTCTGCTCTTCCTTATATGGGGACTTGGAACTTCACATTTCCTGCACTAGGAAAGCCAATGCCAAAAAATGCCTTTATCTCTGCTCTGCCACCAGCCCTGTTTGTTCCCCTGGTGCCCTGCCCACGCTGGCCACAGACCCAGCCTGCTCCACAGTGCTCCCCACACAAAGTTCCTTGGGGTACCCCTGTCCCACACCATCCCCTACCCCACAGATGCCATCCAAACCTACAGGCATGGGCCCCTTCCCCATATGGCAACCCTGGTCATTCCCATGTCCCCAAATTATGGTGCACATGCAGCAAGGCAGACTGTCCAGGGAACACATCCCTGCTGACCCAGACATCGGAAGTGGCTGTGGTGCAGAAACCTCTCTCTATTAATCCTGACTAAAATGTTCATTTTCATCTAATTGTAGCCAAATCAGAATTTTTGCTTTTACGTTTTGAGGCAAGATTTTTTTTATATTTGGGGGGAAAAAAAAAGGCCAAGGATCCTTTTAGGGAGCAAAAATGCAATAAAATTAAAGTAAGCAATAAAATAAAGTAATAAAATAAATATAATACAATAAAGTGCAATAAAATAAAATAAAAGCACACAAGTGCAGTGATTAACTCCTAGAGCCTTAAACTACATGTTTTTAACTGCCAAAGTCCTTAATGGGAATATTTTGTTCTGTAATGACAATCTGCCTTCTCAGCAGCCCTTTCTTGTCTAGCCATTTCCAGACAAGGGTTTGTCAGTCCTGACTATAGTGACCAGCTTGAAAATTCTCTTTTTGCAGCCAGAGAATTTAGTAGATATGGCAAAAAGGGATTGGTAGATTCAGGAAGGCAATTCCCAGAAAAATAATCTGGCTGGTGAGAAGAGAATGGAAATGAAAACTCTCCTGAGACAGAAAGTCTTTTGGAGGTGAGACGAGATGATACAATACTTCAGACACACCGGGTATCTCTCCAAACATCTGCTTCTCCAGAATATAAAAATAAAACAAGGGTACACAAAGGGACAAACAAGTGTGGAGTAGGAATGAGTTGGTCAGAAATTCCGGAAAAGGAAAAACTGTTTTTTCCAAATATGTTGGATGGAAGAAGAGCATCCAGCAAGTGGGTACCCAGACCCAGCAGGATGGAGGATCATTGAACAGTTGCTTCTCATCCATTCCCTCCCACCGGGTGACAGGCGCAACACCCACAGTGACAACTCCTCCAGAACCATTGCAAAGAGAAGTCTGAAGAACAGGAAAAATTGATCCTGCTGGGTCTTATCCAAAGGGTAGAATAAGTTTTCTGCAATTTCCTCCTCCAATGATTTTCCACTGCTGTGTCTCAGGGTAGCTTTCATCTGTGCTCATTCCAGCTGCTTTCCAGTAGGATAAGCTTTCTTCCCTTTCCAGGCAAAGCTAGCTTGTCCAGTTCTCCAGAGGGCTTCAGAGGGATGGAAGACACTGCAGAAGTCCCCAGGGCTGCAGTCGTTCTCCTGGAAGGGGATGTGTGGCCAGGGTGATTCCTGTTTGCAGCTCTCACATGCTCAGCTGGAGTTTGCAAATGCAGAGATCTGGCCCCAAAGCCCTGGGTGTGATTTCAAATCCCACAGTCCGTGCTGCCTCCCTGAATTGCAGCTGCTTTTCCATGTCCTTGGCAGGTGAACAAGGAGGAGGTGACAGGTACTCTTGTGGGCCTTGGGCAACTCTTGCTTTTGTCGCTCACATTTAACAGCCACATGTTGCCACTGACATTTATCTCAGTGCCTTCTGTCTCTCCATGAAATGTTCACAGATCTCTGTATGGAAAATTTAACTGCTCTGAGGATCAAGCTGTGCTGCTAGTTCCATGTGGGAAGGATCGGAAGTGGATTAAGAGGGGTTTCAAAACACAGATTGAAATGATGGGTTGGAACAAGAACTTGGTCTAGAAGCACCATGAAAACATCATCTTGGATTTCGGCATGCTGAAAGTTAGGAGTGAATTGCACGCCAGGATTTTTCAGGCTGGGAAAAAAAAAGAGAGAGAGCAATAGGAAGGATGACAGAGATTTATAAAACCACAAGAGGAACAGAAAGGGAAGTGATTTTTTACTGCAAAATTTAGAAAAATCTAATGAAACTGAAACAAGGAATATTCAAGGCAAAATACAAGTCAGTTCTTCATGTGATGTGTGGTCATACTGTGAAAATCCTCCTCACAAGATTTTGAGGTGCTAGAAGAGGTTAGGCTGACAGGTCAGTCCTTCCCAGGGTCCTCCTGGTCATTCCTTTTATTCTCATTAAAACTAAGTTCAATGGTTGCTTTTTTTCAGACCCTGGGGACTTCACTGACTGCCATGACTTTTTAAATATCTTAGAGAGTGGCTTGGCAACTGCATCAGACAATTCCCGCAGGACTTTGGGGTGATTCTTGTCAGGTCTCACAGACTTATACATGTTCAGAATCCTCAGGTTGTCACGAACCTGATCTCCTGCAGTGGGAAAGACTATGCTTCAGCCAGTCCCTGCCTTGTAGCCCATCCAGTTTAACTGTACAGATCATATTTGTGTTCCTGGGATGCTCCTGAGTAATTTACTTCTGTAGGCACAGCCTGTGCATCCCCTCAGCTCCAGCCACAGTGGGACACATGAAGACAAAACAGCACAAAGGCTGAGCTGCAGTGGCGTTGAGGTGTTGGACAAGGTGAGTTCAGCTGTGACTTAAATTCCCAGTAGCTCACAGCTGTGTAGACATCTGTGGAGAACATTGCTCACCTAATCCAAAACTGGCACTGATGTTCCCAAGCATCAACCATCACTCAGAATTGATTAAACACTCACTCTCCCCCCAAGCTTGTCTCTCCCTTGCTCTCTGCTCTCAAGTTCAGTCTTCCCTCAGGGGAATTGCTGCACAACTTGGCTTTAACCAAAATAAACTGTCCTGGCACAAGTTCCTGTTTTTCAAGATATAGCTTTAAAATAACAAGAAGCAGATTTTCCCCTTCCTTTTTCTTACAGGCTCCATTGTGAAAGCTTCAAAGATTGCCACCTGCAACACCACGGTGACCCCAGAGCACCCATATATTTATTCTTTCATGAGAGGCATTTCTGTAGCTGATGGAGATTTATAGGTTGAAAGCAGACAAGATTTTCCATTACTAGAAAACTTGTGGAAAAAATCAGAGGGACAAAGATAGCTTGGGGCTTCCAAGCTGTAAAACAACACTCAGCCCATCTGATTTTAAGTGTTTTAGACTTTATATCAATATTGTTCTTCCATTTGAGGGGGTAGTGGTGGGGGTGATAGGAAGAGAGACTCAGTGGGAAGAGGGACTCATCTACCCCAACAGCAGGGGAAATCTTTTGGAAACAACAACAAAACTACAGGCCTGGGTAATCCCTGTTAGCAAAAAAAAGCTGCAGTTCAGATTGTATGTACAAACTGAAATCAGGCAGATTTATTCCTGTGGTGCTGTGAGACCAAAGAGATATCAAAACGGTCACAGAAGTATTTTGGAGACTCACCAAGTGCATCCTTTTGTCATCTTCTCTTTTCTACTTCAATTTGAAGGAATTGAGCCCCAAGTACTCTAATCCAGCTTGGATCTCCCACTCTGTTCCTCCTGTTATTTTAACTTTAGGCACAGCAGTCCTTTGAAAAAGTGCCCTGTTCCCACTGCCTGGGAGCTATGGGAAAAAGCTATCTTGGTCCTATCAGGAATGTGCCTCGCCTCTGCCCTGTGGTTGTGTTGCCTTCGGAGAAACTGGTGTCACGAAGCACTGCAGAAGGACAGGCCACAGCGTTCCCTTGGAAAAGCTGGGGAAAGGAGGGGGACAAGTGAGTCAGGATGTGCTGTTCCTTTGCCTCTGAGAAGCTGGAAGAAAGTTGGAGATACCTGGGTTGTTCTTCCCAGTTCCTAGGGGATGTTTTAGAGAGGTGGAAAGTTTAGGACAACAAGGAGCTGGGATTGGAAAAACCCAGCCCCTGTGAGCAGCTGGAGGCTGAGCTGGATTTGATGATCTTAAAGGTCTTTTCCAGCCTTAATGATTCTCTCATTGCAGGATTCTAAGGGACCACAGTGCTAGGAATCCACACATTTGCAAATGAATCAAGACTTTTCTGGCTGGTCTCTCTCCATAAATTATAATTCAGACACCTAGTACACCTGGATACACGGACATGGAGACTCCTACACATCTGGGTCTCTATCCAGAGCTGAATCCACCCTGGAGACAACGAGATGAATTCCCACACACCTGGCCAAAGAGTTTTATGGGTGTGGGCACCATGAGAATTACACAGAAAGGATTGAGTGGGGAAGAACACGTTTTGTAGCTTGGATTTGCTGCATGTCCTACCTGACACAGCTCCTGGAAATTCACCTTTCAACCCAAAGGTTCAGCTCCTTTGAAGATGGAAGAGCTTAAGTGAGAGAGAAGGAGTCCAATGAGAAGGTGCAGACCCTCCGTGTGAGCACCTGCACTTGTCTTCCAGCCAGGAGGGGTGTTAAGCTGGAATACATTGCATGCTGAAGAGATACATCTGCTATTTCCCAAATAGAACCATTATCCATGTAAAGTTAAAGTTTCCTGCCCCAAATTCCCCGACAGAGCTACAAGGAGTGACCAGAAGAGGCAAGCTGAGAAACTGGGACACCCAGCCTCAGAAGGATGAGAGCCATTGCCCTCCATCCCACAGTCTGTGTAAGCTCCAAGCCCCAAAAGTGTCTCATGCCAGTGCATCTGGGGCAGGAAATCCATGACCTTCTTCAATTGATCAGCCAATACTTCCAAGAGTATCTCAAATACCACTAAATGCCCCTATTGAGGTAACTGGAGCCTGACCATTCCTGACCATTTGACTCGAACAGTTTGATTTCAAGGAGTATTTGGACAACACTGCCAGGAACAAGGTGTGATCTTTGGGGTGACCTGTGCAGCGCCCGGACCTGGACTCCATGATCCTGGTGGGTCCCTTTCAATTTAGCATATTCTGTGATCTCATCATACACTCAAACCCAGCACCTCTACCAGATCTGGAGGTTTAGCTTGTGACTCTTGGTTGCTCAGAGACCTGAAATGGGCAGGTATTTCTTCCCTTTATGTCCACAGCAAAATTCTCTTCTCAGAGAGAAGAACCAGAAGTCACAGCCCTTGATGGTGGGAAATGCACAGACAAATGATGAAGAGAGAAATCACAGAAAACAACTTGGCTAAAGCTCCCCCAGACCACTGTCATTGCCCCCTTCATCTCAGCCTGCTCCTCAAGCACAAGAACCCCATCTGTGTCCCCAGCTGCCAGGAACATTGCACTTGGCACCTGATGTGCCACCCCCAAATACCCTCTGTGCAGAGCTGTGCAGAGCATGGTGGGCTCCAGTCTGGAAACACAAGCCACTCTGAGAAGAGCTCTGCCCCCATTTGCTGTGGTGGGACAGAACAGGTTAATCCTTTTGTAAGTGTGTTACGTCAGCTGCCAAGCCTGGCTGTGGGGAATCCATCCAAAGCTGACTCATCCTCAAGTGATTCTGATTGTTCCCTTTAGTACTTTGAAAAAGGTTATCAGTGTTCTTGCATCAGGCCAGAGTAGGATTGATGGATGAGGGAGAAGGCAAAATGCACCACACTTGGCCTCCTTCAGAGTGATTTTGGACTGGCTATTCACTCTCCCTCCACAGAAATCCACTTTCCACGTGTGAAATGAAGGGGTTTGTACTTCTCTGCAGTATCTGAGTACCTCAGGAGATGATCTTGGGTTAACTAAGCATCCTGGCTCTACTGGACTGGGAGCCCATAAAAAGCAAATCAAGGGCTCAGTCAAGCCCTTGGTATGCTGCTCTTGCAGCAGAACTCTGCAGTAAATGCACTGGCCAGAGCACAAAGCCCAGTCAAAGAAACAACATGTCCAGTGCCAGCACTTCCTAGAACTGGGAACATCACACTGTCCACAGACATCCCCAAGATCACACTGTTTTCCAGGCTCTGGAGAAACCTGGGAGAAAATGCTGCACCTTTGCTGAACCACCAAAGCCAGGAGAGGAGATCATCAGCTCAGGCCACAGGTAGTCACTGCTTCTTTTGTCCTCCCTTGGAGCAAACAAGCTCATTATCCTCACGCTCACAGATGGGTAGGATCTCCCTCACTGGACATGCCAGAGTGTTTTCTGGTAAATAACTATTATGAACCTGTAGGAGTGGGATAGGAAAAGCAGGTAGGAGATGGGAAGAGCAGCAGGGATACCCAGAAAGGACTAGGGTGAGCTGGTTCTGCAGCAACATACGCAGCACCACCAGCTTCTACACTTGGTCTTGGAGATTTTCTCCTCTTCTACTGAGCCCACATATGCCCTTGCAGTCATGCCACGGAACTTTTAAGACCCAGGATAACTTAGGAGTCCTTTTAGATTTAGGAGTCCTTTTGACTCAGTAGCACTGAAAGTGGAAGAACAGAACTGAAACTAAGAACATAAGAACAAAGATCAGAATGTCACTTGCAGATACAGACTCTTTCCAAATAATGAGATATCACAATAGCCCTAATCAGATCAAAGACTTAAAAGACAGGTCATAACAAATATAATCTAGATGGGAGGTCATGTTTATGTCATTGTGTCTCATCCAAAGCAGTCAGAAGTGACCTTAGTAGACCTCAGAACCAGAGGCCAATTCTGGTAACAGCACAGAGCGGCCACACAGCCCCCATTTGTTCCTCAGTGCTTGATATGGGTTTGCCTCAGAGCTGTGCTGGCAAAGATAAGTAACATCAGTTTCCCATAATTCTATGGCCACATGGTCATTAGCTGCATGGAATCAAAATAATATTGCTGAGATCTACTCCTTTCCCCCATTTTTATACCCATGGTCTTTTGCCAAAAGCTCCCAAAGCCATCAATAGAAATAAATCAATAACAGGACTGAAATAATTTCCAGGAATGAAGTGCATACCTGTTTCTAGTAAACTTCTAAAGGAAAGAGCTTGGATTCCTTGCTGAAGCATATAGAAAAGCCTTATATAGTGCAAATTAAAAAAATACAAAATGTTCCAATGAACTAGCTATTCCCTAAATATTTTACTGCTGCCTTTTGTGTCAATGTGTCTTCTTGACAGGCTTCTGGCTGAAGGCAGGTTGATGGATACCACCAGCTGTGTAAGTAGATGAAGGGAGCTCGATGCTTCAGTGCACATCGGCCAAGTTTGCACAGCACATCCCCTCCAACAGGCTGGTACAGCAGCACAGGGGGTGATGCCAGAGGCCAAGTAACATCAGAAAAGAAGCATTTTCTGAGCTCAGACCCATGGCACTGTATCCTTACCAACATCTGCCCAAGAACAGCCTTGCAGTCCCATCCTAACTGCTGCAGCAAAGGCCAGTCCTGCTTCACCTGCCATGACCTCTTGAGCACACATGAGATCCCATGCTCCTTCCTGCAGAAAGACTGGTTGAGGAACTGGTCCAGCATGAGATTAAACAATATTTCATTTTTCCAAGACCCTTTCACTTCCAATTCTCTTCAGTCAGTTCCTAGCAACTGACTCCAGCACTTGCCCAGTGCAAATAGGACAGGAGAAACATGCGGTTGGGTGGGAGGGGAGGATGCAAAGACTGCAGAGCTCTGACTGAAGCAGAGGAAACAAACAGAAACTCAGGCATGACTCCTGTCCACCCACAGACAGAAAGGCAACTGCAGAGTGTGGCCTCCAGCCCTAGAGAGCAGTCCCCTGAGAGCAGTAACTTTGTCACTACTACCAGATCCGGTTTACCTTCTCTGCTACTGCCTTTATTTCCTCCATGCCAGAGTAGACATAAAAAAAAACAAAAAAAACCCCATAATATGTTTTCATCTTTTGAGGGCTCCTTTGCATCATTGGAGGAAATTTTGCTTGTTTCAGACTCAGGATCACAAGTGGATTTGTCTATGGAACATATGCCTGCACATACCACAGAGCATGTTGATAGTTTGCCAAATTCACACAAGAGTTTGACCACTTTAAACTGCAGTTCAGAGACAGCCCAGAGAGCTTCATTTCCAAGGCAGGTTGCTGTTCCCCCCCTGCTCGGGGTGTAGACAAGGCTACTCAGTAGATATACTTAGGAAGACGAGGACTCAGCCTTGAGTAACCTGGAGTTTAAACAGAAGAGGAATTAAAAAAATTTCAGTCCTGTCTCAGGTTTCAATTGCTTGGTTTTTAACAAATTGCCTTGGGAAACTCTTTTATCCAAAATGACTGTTCTGGAGAAGACAAGGAACAGCTAATACATCTCAAGTAATGATGCATAAAGTCCTGTGACAGCTCTTGTATCCATGTCACAGTGCATGACACATAGCCTACCATAATTCATGTGGAAGATCCTGCCCAGAAGCCAAAGGACAGAAAGGAAAACTCCTACTGATTTCATAGAGTCATTGAATCATGGAATGGTCTGAGTTGGAGGGAACCTTAAAGATCATCTTGTTCCAACCCTGCTGCCATGGGAAGGGACACCTCCCATTAGATCAAGTTGCTCAGAGCTCCCTTCAGCCTGACCTTTGACACTTCCAGGGATGGAACATGCACAACTTCTCTGGGCAACCTGTGCCAGGGCCTCATCACCCTCACAGAAAATCATTTCTTCCTAATATCCAATCTAAACTTGCCCTCTATCAGTTTAAAGCCATTCCCTCTCAGTCTATCACTACATGCCCTTGTCAAAATTCCCTCTCCACCTTTTTCAACAGAAGACTTTGCTGCAAAAGATTAATCCACCTGATTGCATCAGTAATATTCAGATTTTTGACACTTACTCATCAACTTGATGGGATTGCCAAGGAGTCCACATAATTCCAGCCAGCTGACTTTGGCCCAATAAAATCCTGGCAATTCCTCCATTGGCTGTGCTGATCTACATAAAACAAGTATATTTCCTTTCAAACATCTCACCTCATCCCAGGCACAGATCTTTGTGTTTGCTACACACTTATAGCAAACTGGTTGAGAGAGAGCAAGGACACAGTTAACAAGAGTAGGGCAGGAAGAACATGAGTCCATCAAGCTGGAAATTAAAAGGAATAGATTTTTTTCCTCCCTTTTTCTACTCTGGGATATATCCCTCTAATGCCCAAGCTCATGTATTACCAGAGATGGTAACTGATTACATACCCACATATGAAATTAAACCACAGAATCACAGAATCATTGAAATAGGAAAAGACCCCCAAGATCATTGAGTGCAACCTTTGACCAAACACCACCATGTCAATTAGAAGACAGCACTAAGTGCCACCCCCATCTGTTTCTTGAACTCCACCACTTCCCTGGGCAGCCCATTCCAACACTTAATATTCCTTGCAGTGAAGAATTGCATGTTACTTGTCAAAAGCCATTTTAAGCAGCCAAGGTGCAAGTGTACAAAGAGGCACTTTTGCACTGAACTGGCATTTTTCTGATACCCAGCTTGTGGTAGCCCTTGTCAAGGTTGGAAACCAGCCCAGCTGGTGCTGGCATTGCTGCTACGCTGCAGGGCACCCTTCACATTGCACAGCAGAAATGGGAGCAGGTGGTTCCACCCAACCTCTTCCATCCAAAGTTAAACTATGGAAAATTACCAAGTGCCAGATGATCTGCTATTAACCAATCAATCATGTGTGCCCTTCTCTGACCAGCTGAACTAGGACCCATATGAGTTGTGCTGCTGACTAATGGAAAGTTAAGCCTTAAGGGCTCTGAAGGTTGGGCCACTGAGTCCCAAAATCTCTGTGCTTTGCCAGTTTGTCTAAGACACTTTGGGCTATAAAGAACATTGCTGTTGGGCTTTTATTTTTATTTTTATTTTTAATCTTAATTTTAGCCAGAATGGCAGAGCAAGAGGATGGAAGAAATGTAGTAAGTGTATTTGAAATGGGCATGGAATTTTACACAGGGCAGAGCTCCCAAAAATAGCTGCAAAACAGACTGCTTTAAAAAATTTGAAATGACAGATTTTATTGGTGTTAGAAGAATGATTTCTCAGGGCTGTATTTACTGTGGCAAGCCTAGAACAAAGGGAACATGTGTTCCTACACAACAGAAAGGAGATGGGCTATCACACAGCCAGACAACAGGCTGCTCCACCATATATGCTCATCACAGTGGCACTGCAGTACTGTATTTTCAATGCTTTTTGTAGATATTGACTAAAGGTTCTTGAAGATTTGCTCATGTCACAGGAGAGGAAGAGGAAAGGTGAAGACAGATTGGTTGCAATCTGCTTCTTCACTTGGTCACTGTGGGAAAAAATATCCACATGTTCATGTGGTAAGGAAACTCCTTGGATACAATTTCATGTTTCCCTGGTTCTGGTCTCATACCTAAGTTTGTGTAATATGGGAAAGGAATTCAAGGAAAAGTCCAGAGAAAAATGAGCTCTGCCAAGTTCCCAATATCCTCACGCTGAAGCTCCTTTCACAGAGCTGCAGAGCAAGGAAACTTCAGGCTCTGAATGCAACCTCCAGCTCAGGCAAAAGCTCCCTGTGAGAAACAATAACCCCTGGCAAGGCTCCAAATGAATCATTATGTCTTTATGAGCCATTGTTTCCCACTGATGGATCTGCTGCCATTCACAAAATGCTGGTTTTGTGAGGCAAGATGACAAAAACACATTTTGAAACACAGAATTTAGTCCATGAGTGGTCAGGGTAGCATGGGAGCACTGTGAGAATTCAGCTGTTATTTACCCCATACAGCTGTGCGGACAGTGTTGAAATGTCTTCATGGACAAACCTTCTTGCTGTCTGTTTCTGTCCTTTATGCCTGTAAACTTTGCTATGGAGTTTTCCCTTTGGAGGTGAAGTTTGGCTACTGCACCTCTAGCAGTAGTTCCTCTTGCTTTCCATCCCACCATCACAAACCCCATTGATCACACAGCTCAAGCAGTCCTCAAGGGTTTAAATGAAGACAAAAGAGCCTGAAATCTGCTCTGTTTCATCCCTCCATTGATCAGTTGGCCAAGTGACAAGACCACTGCCCACCTGGCTTGGGAGAGGGTGCACAATTTGGTTGTGCACCTGGTGACACCTTGAGCCATTGGAGTTGTCCCTTGACACCTAGTCATGGCATGTGGAAGCTCATTCAATTAGAGGAAAGCAAACACAGGTGAAGTTAGCTGCTCTAAAATGGCATCTACATGTAGGCAACAGACTGGGAACCCTCCTGGTTTGTGCCTGAGTCTCTGTCTAGACTACCCAACTGTTTTGACTAGATGTCCAGTGACAGGAGCAGGAATCTGGACACCCAGAGGACAGGAAAACACTGACACTTAGGATTCTTCACACCAGGCTGAATCCAGCTCTCTGTGCTCTGATGTCTAGTGATGCCTGAGATGTTTTATTAAAAGCTACACTCCTCACAGGGCTGGAAGACGGGGCACAAGTCCTGCTGTAGACCTGTGAGCTCAGTGGCTTTTCAGCATCTCAGGTGGGACCAGGCACCTACATAGAGACAGATAGAGTCCAGCCCCAAGCTTGTCTTCTCTGATTTCTCCTCTAAGCCAAGCCATGCTGGCCCATGCCATGAAAGGCACTGACATGTGGAGCTCAGGATGCCAGGCTGGGTTGGGGACCATCCATGGAGATGTGGCCACAAGGTCCTGTGTGCTAGCTCTCATGGCTCTCACAGCCCAGCCTGGCTCTGAAGAAGGACACAGCAGGGTGGCTGGGAAAGGGATGCTCTTTTGCAAATGCTACTGCTACTGAAGCAAAGAGCTACCACTGTACTCACAAGGATTCCAAAAGTGGTGTGCTGTCCTCTACTGGGTGAGAGGCATTTTTTTGGCAGCATGAAGGGCTGAACTCTTGTTTGACTCTACCTCGGCATGTTCACTTTTGGAGAGGCCTCTGCTCTTTCTGGAATGATGCAGATTTGCCTGCCTGCAGAAGTGATTTGGAAGCAGCTGTTGGAGCAGAGAGAGCCCATTCTGCTCTCTCCCCAGGATACTTTGGATGTTCATGTCTCCAAAGTACAGAGCCAAGCTTCTGCAGGCTCCAAGGGCCATCTTTGCTCCCAGCTCTAGGAACTTTAGGAAATATTTCCTTACATCCTCAAAAACTCCTCAGATATGTGCCAGGCTAAATATACACTCTCCCAGCTGCTCTGTGCTCCTCTACACAGCATGGGATTGGAAAGTTCATCTGAGTACCTAAAACACTTGAAAGTTTGAAGCCTTTTGAGTCTGACACTGCCTGGAGCCCTGTCCTGGAAGAAGAGGGAAGCTGGGGAAAGAAGCATCTTGCTTGGAGCCATGAACAGCTAAATAAGCACCAGGGCATCCTAAAGGCAAGGAGCAGCCTGCAATCCTCCCTGCAGGGTCTGGAGAGCTGCTGTTCAGCTTTGAAGAAGAAAACATCCCACAGACTGCAGCCATCCAGGAGAGAACCTGTGGGCCCCCATTCTCCTGGAAGGTTTGGGAGCCTACAGCCTCCCTAGCTCCCACTGCAGGCTCATTTGTCCAAAATTGTGGTCCTAAACCTCTCCTTCACCAGCTGTCCTGGAACCTGAAGTCTCCAGCATACCCAGGGGAGGATTGCAAATATTTCTCACTGTAATGATGAAGATACCTTCTGGAGCGTAGAGGTACCTGTGTTTTCAGATCTGGTCTGCTCACCAGACACACCTTACCACAGAGTCCTCCTGAGATCAGTGGCAGTTCAGCCCAGGAGGCACCTCAGCACATCCAGCCCTGCAGAAGAGCACCAAAAGAAGAAGAACCTGCTTATTCAAATATTTTTTTAGGCAATAGCTTAGAAACTCACTCAAAACAGAGATACCACTGTATCTCTTTTTTCTCACTGAAAAATCCCTCCTGTACACAATGGGATTCAAATCCACATGACCTGACCCTCAGTTACCAACAGAAAATATCCAGGGATGAGAGCCTCATACTCACTGCTGTAGAAGTTTCCTGGTTTCCACTAGGACTCCCTGCACAGACAGGGCACATTATTATGCAGCTACATAGTCAGGGTCATGGAAGAGTCTCCACTCTAATGAACATTAAGATATTTTAAAAAAATAGATCCTGAATATATTCCTCAAGAACTAACAAAGCAAGGACTGCAGGTCTCCAGGAAGGCCTTCTTATGTACGAGGTGTGACAGAGAAAAGTCCCCAGATCTCTGCTATCCTTGAGTGCTATCACCATCTACTCATCAAGGACTATGTAATGAGAAGTGCACACTTTTCATTCAAGTTGAGAGCTCTGAATCATGGATTTTTTAAATTCCTGCAGCCAGGTGCAATCTGTGTAGTGGCAGTAGATCTCATTTCCTGGATATCTCCAAGAACTCTAGCCAGGATATGGCACTTTGCTTTCAATCTCACACCTACATGACCATAAGATCTCCCTGAACATCCCTTCACACTCACTAAAAATTATGAAAAACTGTAAAAATCCCTATCAGGTAAATGAAGAGTTAATGTTCCTGGGAGGTTATCACTAAAATGGGACTCCTGCCCAGGAATGATGGCTTTATGGGCACAGCTCCACCGTGATGCTTTCTTCAGACCTAGCTGATCTGCCTTCCTCTGTTCAGGAGGTCCATTTGTAGTAAAAATCTATAAATAGTCTGATAGGTTGGGAGAAGAGATGAAAAAGGGCCAGTACTGGGTCATTTAATGTATAGACAAAGGCATGTTCACTTCATCTGTCATGTAAACCTCAACTGCTCAAGTTTATCATTCACTGCCAAAAATGCTATTACAGCATCTTGAGATTAGAAAGACAGTTTTATTCCTGTTTCTGACTGACCTCTGGATGGATTTTTCAATTCGGAAAAAGAAAAAAAAAAAAAAAACACTTTATATGCTCTGAACTGGAGCTTAGAAAAGTCCAACACATTTCTAAGTATAGATGTGGTTATTTACAAGAAACTCTTTTTCTGGTTTTATAAGACTCTGTCTTTCTTCAGCCATGAACAGTGTATTGGTTCTGACAAGGACACCAGGAACCTTTGAGAGTAGAATTATTTATGACTGTGAGTGTGTGATCCAATGGATAAGAAACTGGACTTATTACTTGGCTCTGCCATGGATGTACTGAACAACAAAAGCTTTCCCTTTCTGTGTCTCCTCCTCTCTGCAGTGATGGTACATCAGAGTAAAAAACTATTTTCTCACTACTGTTTTCCAAAAAAACCAGTACAGCCCAACTATCCTGGCAGCACCAGATGATGCCTCCTTATTTATAATCCATGCTCCCTGCAGGGTGTTTTTGGCACAGCCAAGTGTCCTCCAAACCAAATACATCAATGTCATCAGGTGCTCTTTATGAGTCTGGTACCTGGATTCACACAGGCCGATCTCAATGCCTGCTCCTAAAAGTTCACAATTAATTGCTCCTAAAAGTTCACAATTAATTATCTGTATCAAGGTACAGATGGTCTAAAAATGGATGACAGACCAGTTGTATTAAGAGCTGGAAAAGTGATCCATGATCCAAAGAGAGCACAGGTTTAATAGTTTAATTAAACTGGTCAGCATTACAGGGGGAAATTCTATATTTGCCTTAGCTGATGGTTTGCATCACACTACTAAAAAAAAAAAAAAAAAAAAAAAAAACAAAAAAAACCCAAAAAACTAGGAAAAAACTACCAGCATTTAGGGCATGAAAACCTGAGTCTGGAATTCCTGAAACTTATGTGGTCATGCAAAGGCATCTGGTTTTGCTTGTGGCTAAAAAACCCTAAACATAGGTGTGATTGATCTGCTGTGAATAATTTGGCATAAGTGATCACACTTGCAGGTTTTCCTCTTCAATGGTGTTCTCCAAATCCCTCACAAGTATCAGCCCTTTCCACACCCTCCAAAAATGTCCAGGCACATTTTGGCTGCACAGTGGGTGCACAGGGCTGGGGGAGGGAAATTCTTTATGCAGAAGGAGTGAGGTACTGGACCAGGCTGCCCAGAGAAAATGTGGATGTCCCATCCCTGGAAGTGTTCAAGGCCAGGTTGCATGGGAAGCTGAGCCATCTGTTCTTGTGGAAGGTGACCCTGCCTATGGTAGGGGGTTAAAATTAGATGGTATTTAAGGCCCCTTCCAACCCAAGCCAGTATAAGAATTCTATAATTTCTGTGTGAGGGTCAGGTCTCCAGTGTACCATCTTCAGGTGATGAGTTACACCCAGGATTACCTGGTCCCCATAAGCAGCACTTCTTTCAGCATGAGCCCCTAAAACCTCCCACCACTGCCTACTTGCATCACAAAAGTTCATCTCCAGCTCATCCTCACTCCTTTTCCTTCCCGACCCCTCCCCTCTCCCCTGAAGACATCCTTTTTACCAAAACGAGCTGTGGAGGCTCGAAAAGACACTGACGTCAACGTAAAAGTAAACCAAAGAGGTCTGGTTCCTGTATCATCCCCGCGCCGCGCTGAGCGCCGGGGAGCGAGCCCACGGCCACTCGGTCGAGGAATCCGGAGCGGACTCAGAGCGCAGCAGCTGAGTTTTCTCATTCCGGCAGTGTGAGTACTGCCTGCGGCGTGCTTCGGGCTGGGAGCGAGGGGGGAGAGGGAGGGAGATTCACCGGCTGCAGCTTGGGAAGGCAGCGTGCTCTGATCCCAGCTGGGCTGAGAGTTTGGAGGCATCTGGATGGGGATGGAAGTCCTTGTAAGTTGGGTCAGGAGCGGAGCACGTGGGTTTGGATGCGGGTTGGCTCCACGTTGGTGGGAACAGCCCTGGAGAGGAAGGAGAGTGTTCTACACCAGGTGCTGGAGGGATGGAAAAGGGTTGGGAAGTTCAGAGCTGGTGCAAACGAAAAGAGCATCTCATCGAGGGAAATGTTGGATTTTCTATGAACTGAACTGATCTATTTGGATGGTAAAGAGCCTTGTGAGGGACTCTGTATGAAAACTTGAGTATTTCTGGTAAACTTCCATATACAGATTACTTGTGTCAAGTCTAGCTACACACACCTGTGCGTCCCACAAGTGTCTGTATAGAGATGCAGAGCTGACACAGGATTTTTAGACTCAGGCCATGAAAAAGTGATCTGGGAAGGCTCAAAATGAACTTCATAGTTTAAGGCTAGGAAGCAGAAAACTTTCCCCAGAGAAGTGATATGGAAATGTCCTTACTCTGATTTGCTGTGTGGGTGGAGGAAGTGGCTGGACCAGAGCTGGAATGGCTGAAAAGGATGAATGGCCTCACTAGGTCCATCAGCAAGTCTCTGCCAACTGGGACACGTCTGGCCACAGTACAGCATCTCCCAGTATTTACACAACCCGCACTCAGTGGCAGTGTGATGAACAATGTGGCTCTTCGGACTCATTTCAGCTGTGTTTTGGTGACAGGAGGCGCCTTTTCCTCTAACATTTCTCACATGCCAGGGCCAATTGCTCTTCTTCAGCAAAAAGCCAGCCCTTTTCCTGAAATGACAGCTCCTCTGCAAAGCTAAAACTCCCCAATTCAGAAATAAAACAGTGGGCATACAAGTTTAATCCCTATTACTTGCGCGTGACGGTCTCAATTGAAAACCACCAGGGCAAATACCTCTGTCGCCCGTGATTAGATGCAATGCTGCATCTCAGCTCACCCTGTAAATCTCTCCCTGAGCAGAGGAAAGCTGGGCATCCATGCCTCCAAAAAGGAGGCAGAAATGCCCACCACCTTCCTGATGTAGCATCTGCCAATACAAGCAAGGGCAGAAGCTTCTCTTTGGCAGAAACCTCTTTACTAAGAAATTTTCCATCTCCTTTGTGCACAGATATCTCTGTCAACCCACAGGTAGAAGGAAAATCACCATCTTTCCCCCATCCTTTCTTACAAGGACACATGGCAACCTAGCAATGCATCTGAGCAGCTACTTTATTAATCTATTTTAGAGCATTTTCCCTCACCCTGCTCAAGCCTCCTTCCCCATGTCCCCAATGTGCTAAAACACAGACAAAGAGCCATTTCTTCCCTCCCTGCAGAGCCTAAAGATGCCAAAAGCACCTTAAAAGTCTTTCTTCCCCCGTTTTGCAGCAGAAGGCAAAGGCCAAGGAAGGAATTGCACATGAAACATCTCTCACAGCACGTTCTCCCTGAGGCAGAGCAAGCAGAACGGAGGAGGGTTCTGAACACAGCAATAAATCCCACCAGGCGCACGTACAGCACCACCACAGTTCTGCTCCCCCTTAAGTGCATCATGCCCTTGGGATGACATGGTTCTAACAGGGATGCAGGCTGTCCTGGCTCTACATCCACTTCCAGAGGGGGAAGACCAAACCCTATACTCCAACTTGTCAGAAGGACTGCAAGATTTTGGCAGTCCACGTTTTAAGGAGCTGGAGACAAGTAAAGGGGGATGTTTAGTAGACAGGTGCTTATCAACGTTCAGAGAAACTTCCCCCATTAAGATGATGTGAATCTTGACGCCTAAAATCAGGAACATCCAAATCCCCGAGCTCTTTTTAAAATGGGAGACAACAATTCCCTGAGGGAATAACATTCAGAGTGCACATTTTTTGGACTTCAGGTTGGATGGAGCTTTGAACAACCTGGTCTAGTGGAAGATGTCCCTGCCATGGCAGGGGGCTTGGAAATAGATGATATCTAAGGTTTCTTTCAACCCAAGCCATGCTGTGGTTAGATGATTCTGTGATTTCCCTTTCCACCCTGGCTCTTATAGCTGGTTTCTATAAAAGTCCAGTCACCAGGTTTAGGAAGAGGTGAGACTACTTATTACCTAAAGGTGCATGTTTGAGAACATCCCCTGACATCTATGGTAAAATCTACACCCCCTTCTGAGGAATGTCTGCTACTTCTTAGCCAGCTCATCTGTACATGATGTAAGGACCCTCCCTGCTCTCTCTTTTGCCTCTCATCCATTTTTCATCCTTGCATTTTAATTTGTTGCTTTTAGCTGTACATTTTTTGCAGATCACATATAGCTGAGGAAATCCTACTGATGGCTTAGCAGGGAACCACTTCCCATCCAGTAAATCCCAGAGAGGCACAGCAGAGTTCAGCTTAGCATGACAAGGTCCAGAGACAGAAGTTGTGCTGAGATGAAGGATGAATCAGTGAAATAGAAAAGTGAAGCCCAGAGCCAGAGCAAAGGATCAGTAAAGCTGTGGGGGTCAGATGGGATTAAGCTGAGCTGGCTGTGACATCCAAAGAAATGATGTCACCCGTCAGGATGACACTAACCAGGGATGCTGCTGTTCAGGCTCAACATGATATTTACTGGGATCAATACACCATTAGTGTAGAGACACAGAAGAACTGAATTCTTTATTACCTCTTGCACATAATCCATAAAAGATGTACATCTCATCTATCACAGCCTGAAAAGCACCACTACAGCCATTATCACACAACAGAAAGGATGGCTTCTTCCACATTGATGCAAAAAAGATTTACTGTTAAATGTCCCTTCCTACTCATGGTTCCAGCCACCTTCTCTACAAATACCTGCAAAAAGATGAGGTTCTGGGAAATGCCTCTAAGGCTAAAAATGTAGGGAATGGCTTCCAGTATGGTGGTCCAGCAGACAGCTTCCCATCCTTGAATGCACTGAATTTGTCACCCTATCTATAGGACACCTAGAGAGATGGATTTGGGCCACTTTGGGGGGCTGCCCCATTGTGAGGCGATCACAAGTAGTCTTCAACCTCATAGATAAGGGCAGGGATGCCTGTGGAGGTTTGCCAAAATTTTGATTCATTCAGAGCTACCAACAACTTCAAAGACCTACATCAGAGTAGGTTGTTTGCTGCAGATAGGTATTAGCAAGGTGAAATGGCGCTGAGCTCTGTGCACACTGACCCACACTGAGACCAGCACAGGCATTTGTAACCCACCAGCGTCCTCTCAGAGTGATGAACTCAGAAGGATGCAACAAGGTGGGTACCTGGGCACAGCAGGAGAGGGCACTGAGACAGCCTCAGCAGGAAAATCAGCTTCTTGTAGGACATGAAGGAGGTTTCTGGCACTCAAGTGCAGCAGACAGGAGATTGTTGGAGGTCACACAACTCCACTACACAGAGCCACTAGTGTGCAACCAGCCTCTCCTTTTAGTGGGGTGTATGGTCACCCTCGTGCTGTTCCAGCCATGCTCCAGCAGCTGATCCAGAGCAGAGCAAAGTGAACAGGCAGAGCACACCTTGTCCTGCACCCATCACAGTCTAACCGGTCATTACCCAACTCCACCAAGAGGCTAATGCATTATTAGGCTTATCAGAATCACAGAAACACAGAACAGTCTGGGTTGGAAGGGACCTTAAAGATCACTTACTTCCAAACCTTATGCCATAGCAGGGACACTAGACCAGATTGCTCCAAGCCCCATTCCACCTGGCCTTGAACATTTCCAGGGGTGGGACATCCACAATTTCTCTGGGTGACTTGGTCCAGACTCTCCTCACCTTCACAATGAATTTCTTCCTCTTACCTAATCCAAATCTCTCCTAGTTTAAAACCCTTCCCCCTTGTCCTATCAGTATCGCCGTGTTCAAAAAGTACAGAATTACAGAGCAGCTCAAATTGGAAGGGATCTTAAGTGAGACATTCAGCCAGGTACAATTCCACCTTTTATTCCCAAAGCCTTTTTCTGGCAGGATGGAGAGAGAAAGCTGAGCTGTCATGCTGGGTTTTACCTGCTTGGCACTCACAGAGCTGCAATTCCCCGGCAGCCAGGCTGGCTCCTTTTGCTTGGGTTGAATATTCCAAGCAGTACATCTCTGAGAAAAATCTGGGCTGCCAAGCTGTGTTAAGCTGTCTCCAGCTACTAATTATGCGGATAAATTGATTGTAGTTAGAGTGATAAAGCAGCATAAAAAATACACTTTCAGGAACCAGGCATTTTTCACACACCAACTTTGAGGCTTCCCGCTGCTTTGATCAAACACACAGAAAATTGTCTGCAGGCTGCGGTGGTGTTAGAGACCACAGACTTGTGAGGCTGAGGCAAACCAGCAAGAGGTTTAAAATACACCAGTTTCTCCACATTTGTGCACTGTTATGCAAGGCAGGTTTATCAGATGCTTTTTGAAGGGGCCACCATAAAGCTCACTCCAACCAGCAGCTGCCTCAGAGGATACCCAGGACTGAAATAGCAAGGGGTAGACGTCAGGAATCAGAGTCACTGGCAGGAGAGGGAAAGGAAGAGGAGTCCTGCTGCCTCTGTCCCCTGCCTAGATTAGCTCTGTCTCATACCAGGGCTGTTCATCTCCCACTCACAACAGTATCAAGTTCATCCAGAGAATCAGAGCTGCTAAGACACTGGCATTAACAATCCCCAACTGTGTTATTCTTTGTGAGCAGCTTACCTAAGGAAGTGTAAGATTATTTTAAACACACTGATTTATTAATACACCCAGGATGGCTCAGGCCTCTGGTTCTTGCCCAAGGGAGTTCAGCAGTGGAGCTCAGCATCTTGACTCACAGTATTGGGACTGATATATGACTAGCTATGATCAGATGGCATATCTAAAAATACAGAGCCTGCAGTTTATTTTTCTTGGAAAATGGAAAAACACCCAAAGAAGCAGAGCCCAGTTTAGCAATCACAGCAGGCTGGACTTTTGCTTTAAAGAAGCCAGCAGTATTTACCCAAAAGAAGGTGCCATCTTAGGTTGTGTTACAGCCATGGGATTAACCTGTGGCTCCAGCACTGTGGGGGGAACCTCTGGCTGCTACTGTGGCTCTAACTCTGAATTACACAGGACAGAACTGCTGATTGCACATCCCTGCCCTAGGAAACACAAGCAATAGGATTCCTCTTACCCAAAGGAAGCCTCTACACTGAGACCATCACAAACTGGGCTGGTCATCTGGTCCAGACTGGTGTTAATGAACTAAACCATGTGAGATGAACCCACCTTGCACCATTCCTGGGAAAGCTGCCACAAACATCTCCACAGCTCTTATGAGGTTCGCCTTCTGTTGTCTCTTCTGTAGATTAAACAAGCCCAGTTTAATCTACAAGCCCAAGTTTGCTGGTCTTCCCTGATGGATCACATTTGCTGGCCCTCAGGTCATTTCAACTGATTCGGTTTGGATGTTTTCCAGGCAGAAAGACATCCCCCTTTCATTAGTCAATTTAACACTATTTATTAATGCTTTTGTAGAAAATAATCCCTCCAGATGACATGAAAGGCACATCAAACAGCACATTGCAGCTCTCTCAACATAACAAAGACTGAAGCTATCTGTACCAAGATGAAGTTATGAAAAGGAATGGTTCTGCTGTGACAGGCTGAGCTTTTGCTCCTGATAAATAATTTGCTTTGAGACCTTAAACACAAACTGGAGTAGGGCCTTGGTCTTCCCTTCAACATGTCATCCACTGCCCACACCTCAGTGAGTTCAAGACCTCGCCAGCAGGAACAATCTGGTGCTGTCTGTAATCACATCCCAGATAGAGAAAATATCCCCTTGGATTTCTGAACCATCATGTTTTCACTTGATTCAGGCCTCAGCAGGTTTTCTCTGCTCTAGGTTGGAGACAAAAGGGTCCATGACCCCATTACAAAACACACCACCACCACTGGATTCTGCTGCCCAGCACCCTGTTCTGTTTGTTTTTACAAGAAAATGTATTATTTTGGCACTGTGATTTCCAGTAAATGACACATGTGATTCCCTCCATCCCTTCCCGAAAATTTCCCAGAGCACTTCTGCACATTGTGCTTAGAGGAATGGTTGAACTTGCTGCAAGGACAGGATCTCTGATTCTAAACAGCTGAGAACCTAAAGGAACACACCCCCTCCAAAATAAAAGAAAAAAAAAAAAATCAGCAAATGTACCAGCTTCTTCCAGAGGCAGCAATTTTAGGAATTACTTGTAAGCAAGTAGCAGGGTGGTTGCTGGGGTTTTTTCTTCCCAAATGGGGCCTTTCTTTTCTACCCATTCCTATAGGGCTTTTCATCACTGTGGCATTTCCTATGATAATCCCCCAGATTTATGCTGCCCTGTTCCAGACCAAAGCATTGCTGAGCATTGTGCACGTCTAACAAAAGACAGCCCTGCCCTGAGCCCTTCCAAATCTCTCCAAACCAGGCAAACAAAGGGAATGGAAGAGGAGGATTAGCATGTTTGCACAGAGACAGCAGAGAGAGGATGTCTTTCTCTAAAACTTTTTCTTAGGTTTGTGGGTCCGAGTACTAGATTTTCCAAGTTGCAGGTGTTCTTCTTCCTGGGCTAGGTTACTCATATAGCAAAAAACCCCAGAAGTTGAACAGATGGACCTGGGAACCTCCTGCTGCCCCTTTCCAAGTTTGTGGTCACTGCTAAATCAGAGGAGGTGGAGATACCAGACTGGGTCCCCTAAGTTCTTCACCACTTACTTGCCATGGGTTTTCAAGTGTTCCTCTGGCCTCTTCATCGTTGCAGGGCACAGCACATCTTGAGTTCAAGTTTTTCTGGCTCAGTCCTGCAACACTGCGCTTCCCGCTGCCACAAACAGAGGAGCAGAGAGCTGAGAGCTCTCTCGGGGCTCTTCAACCATCCAGGACCAACAATCCTGCCAATTCCTGCTCTGCAGCCTTCAAACCAGAGCCAGGCAAGAGACACTCCACCCAGCACTGACCTCCCAGGGCATGGTGCCCAAGTAATGCCAAAGCCCAGAGCTTGTGTAGCTTTCCCCTTCAAGCATCAGTGTCCCTGTGTGCCCAGTGACAAACAAAACCAACAGGAAATACTTTGCTGGGAATGGGGAGAGTTCTGCAGTGAAATTATGACACTGGACATTGAGTTCTTGGCAATTAGCTTCCAAATCTTTGAAAAAACCAGCAAAAAAAAAGGATACAAAAGGCGACTGGCCAGATCTGGGTTGAGTGGCCAGAAAGGTCACAGCAGGACCCTGCAAAGAATCCCAGTGAGGTTTGGATCAGTAGGGATCAGCTGAGACATGACATACTTTGTTGGGTGGCCAAAGGGTCCTTGTGGCTCACTTTGCTGGTGCCTTGAACTAAGGAACCTTTTCAGAACCCTCACAGTTGGGAGACCTGTGGGCAGACTGGGATGGAGAGAAGGATCCTGGCTCACCCTCACAAGGTGCATTTGTAACAGGTAAGGGACTTCATACCCCTTGTCATGCAAGAACTGGAGATAAGCAGGACCAACATGCTTCAAGCCAGTCACACAGGAAAGACCTCAGGTTTGCCCAGAGGAGCAGCTCTTTGTGCATTGCAGACATCCTCATTTTTCTTTCAGCTCAACACGTTCATCAACAAAAATGCCACAGCCTGGGGAGAAAAAGGGAGGGGGACCCTGTGGTCAGCAAAGCCAATTCCCAAATATGCAGCAGGCAGGCAAGAAACTGGCTCCCACAAAATTCCTCCCCCATGTCTGACCCACCCAACAGGAGCCACAGCCATCATTTTAGGGCATCACTTGTCTTTCTCTGTCCCTCATCAAGAGATGAATCGCAGCTGGATCCCATCAGCAGAGGCCTCACATAGTGGGAGTCTGGTCTCCCTCCTTGTGCAAGCACACAGATGGGGAGCCTGTTCAGAAGCAGGGATACAAAATGATGGTGGCCTCCAGCCCTTGCAGTCCTCTGAGGACAGCAAGTGACAGTGAGTGCTGGGAAGTGCTTGTGATCCTGAGCAGTTGGCAGAGGACACAGACTGTGCCCTGCAGAGCTGCTGACATCAGGTAGGTACAGCTGCCCCTAGACCCTGCTGAGATGTCATCAAGAGAGCCAGCTGGACCATCTATTGTGGCTCTCTACAGCCTCTATTGCCCATGCTGACAGTCAGGTAAAAAGCCCTGGGGTTATTGAATATCACTGGGAGAGCAATCCAAGCCCTTTTTCTCCAGTAGTAAGTAGTCACATTTCTTTGTCTATTTGGTGGTACTGTCCCAATATTGCATACAAGGGACAAAAGTCATCCTTTGAAACAAATTCTGTCTAAGAATTAGTAGTGAGAGAGAGATCTGATCTTTTTCTCTAGTCCTTCCAGCTACACCTTAGGCATGACCAGCATGAACACCTCAGAGTTCAGATCCCAAAGCAGTCTCAAGATCTCCCAGATGTCCCAGCATGGCACGCCTGGATCACCAAAAGAACAGCAGAGAATGACCTGTCAATAGCCCAGCAGGTGAAGCCACATGTTGCTCTCTTTGGGTCCAAATGAGCAAGGGTCACAAGCTAAAAGCCATACTGGAGACAGATGCCAGCCTCAATCTTCAAGGTTCTTTCAACTGGATTTCCCTTGGATTCTACCAAAAGCACCAGAAAAATCCTGGTGGGGTTGAAGAACACCTGACCTGGGTGGAAAGTTCTTACATATTTGGGGAGAGCTCTGTTGCCCACATATTTCTCCCTTAATCAAAGGTAATTCCTGGAGGGTGGCCCAGTGCAGAAATTTCTCCACCCCTGCTCCACCTGTGAGAACCTACATGGCTCTCTGGGTCAGTTCTGATTCACAGTATCCCATAATAGCCTTGGAGACCATGGACAATCAAGATTTTAGGGCTCATAGGCAGTTCATATCATAGAGACGTACATTAATGTTTTCCAGCACTTTTTAAGGCCTGAGGATCTTCTAGGGTAGATTTACCAGAAGGAGGAGTAGTTGGAGGGGGTAAAATGAATGTAAATTCTCCTCAATGCCTTTATCTGCCATAGTAAAGGATTGCTCACCTGGCGAGCTCCTATTGTTGCCTCTCCATCAAGCCTGCTGCTAAAAAGAGGTTTTCCAGACAGGACAGTGACAATCCCACCCTTCAGTGTCCTCCATGTAGTGAGGATCCCACTCTTTGGTGATCTCCACACAGTCATGACTGTGAGCAAAGGCTCCTCAGTTTTTTGAACTCTGTTATGTCTACATCCAGCACCTTCTTGGGTAAAAATTCTCCTTCACTGCTGAAGAAAATTAAAAATTTTTGAGGATCTGTTCAGTATAACAGAGCCTAAATTCGGCTTCCTAAAAAAACACAGGCATGCTCGGACACTGGATTTTGGTCCTTGCAGAGCTGGCCAACAGATATACCTTGAAAGCTGATCTGGCCATGTGCCTTGAGCACAGTTGTCTCAGCTCTGTTAAAGTTCATTGTGCAGTGCCCAGTCTCAATCTCTTCTCCTGCAGCAGGGGATCAAAGGATGCTCAATTCCCCTTTCTGAATAGGACTGGAAGGGTACACCCTTCTCCTGACAAAATCAAACACAGAGCATTGTGTAGCATCAGCTATCTCTCCACCTTCCTCAAGAGCTGTCTGACCTCCTGCTTTTCTGCACTGTGTCACAGAAGACTTTTAACCAGAGCCCTATTCTACATGGCAAGGTTAAGGGATTGCTAGGAATTACCAGTGGGCCAGTAGCACCCTTCCCTGATGTAATTATTAGTCCTTCTACGTGCTGATTTTGACTGAGCCACTACCTTCTTCCACCTACAATCTCACTCCAATATTTAATACTGTTGTATATTCAATGAACAATCTTGAAAATTTTCCACTTACTAAAGCTTTACTCTTTTTTTTTCTGCTTTTCTTGCTCCCTCTGGGAGGGTGATAAATGACTGAAAATCAAGAGATGATAGAAGCTCTTCATTTATCAGCTATGGTTGTAACTCCTCCTGAAGCTGAGTGTGGGAACTGGGTCTGGGACAAAGCATGGCCCTGAGCCCGGATGTGCCTTCTCCACCTTAACAGCAGTATCTGCTTCCCAATATGGCATGTTCTGCACTATCTCAGGCACAACATGAAACTTTGCAGCTGTTGCCACTCGGAGCCTAGCTCTAAAACCAGAAAGGAGGGAGAGGCTGGGATAGTGGGGGAGTGCAGGGCACTGATTATCCCATGCACAGGGATGGGAATGCAGCTCTCATGTATCACGTGGAAGCATAAAAACAAACCAGTCCTCACATAGGAAGGACCAGACAGTCCCAGACAAGGTGGACAGAGTGCAGGTAGCCAATAGCTCATCCTGGAGAAAAGTCTTCTCTTTCTTACAGTCTCACATTTGTAACTCCAGAGAGCCATTCCCTAAATATAAAAATTTTGTTGCCAGGCTGGGGAACCTTAAGCACTTGCCACCATAGGCACTGAGAATGACAGAATCATAGAATTTTAGAAAGGTCTGGGTTGGAAGAGACATTAAAGACCATCTAGTTCCAGCTGCCTGCCATGGCAGAGACACTTTACACTAGACCAGGTTGCTCCAAGTCCCATCCAGCATCACCTTGAACAGTTCCAGGGATAGGGCAGCCACAGCTTCTCTAGGAAACCTGTCCTTGTGCCTTGATAGGGTCCAAGTTCACCCACCCTTCCCAACATTAGACTATGGGTTGGTTTCTTCTCTTTGTTCTTATCTCTGTTGAACTTCCAGGATGGAGGGAACTGAAGGCAAGATGACTACCCAGACAGGGCTCATGAAGACTTTCCAACCACACTTGCTTCTAAAGCATAAAGAAGTGAGAAACAAATGAAAGTTCAGGCATATGCCTGAGCTAGAGGGCAGTTGTGGAAGGCTGGATGCCTGGATCAGGGGGCTCATAAAACCAAGGAGGGGATGTTCCTGAAACTGGAGAAACAATCTGCTCCTCAGTGTGAGGAAACTCAAAATAGAAAATCAATAAAATAACCAGACAAAAAGGATCAGCTCAGTCTTCCTGGGAAAGATCCAAGGGTGAAAAAGTAATTCCAGAAAATGAGGTCAACCTTCTCTAATAACCATAGCTACTGTTTGTGCTCCAGTGAGACATGCATGTGTGGAGTTTACCTCTCCTCTATTTATGGATTTGGCCTCTTGACCTGGAATTCAATGCCTCTCAGTTGATCCTGTCATGTTGTGACAAGCCATATCCTGCGTGTTTATTGCATTGGCACCAGTGTTGTCTTTATCTAAAGTGTGATGCAGGCCAGGGCTGGTACTAAAGTCCAGCATCCATCCTCTGTGAATTTCTACACAACTAAATTTGACGTAAGCTCTTGGGTTTTTTCTGTCTTTTCTCCCAGAAGAAATCTCTAAAGCTACTGAAATGCTCCTGGGGAGAACATCTGTGCAAACTCCAAAAAAGATTGGGTTTTGTTACCCAGTTAAGAGCAAGAAGTGAGACTTGAGATGGAACTTAGGGGATTTTGAGTCCTAAGTGCATCAATCAGCAGAGATGTCTTGAAAACTGCTCTGGCCATGTGATTTGAACCCATCTCAATAATGGGATAATTCATTATGCTTTGTCCAATGTCAGTCTCTTCTCATGTAGCCAAGGGTGCAGAAATACTCATATCCCCACTCTGAGAGACACCTGACACCCACAATGACTCTACCACCAGTGAAGGCTGTATGAGGATGGAGGAGCATGTTGGAGGGCTCCTTGGTGGAGCCTCAGACTTTCTATTGCCACCCACGCTCAGCCATTTCAGCCACAGAGAGGTCTCATTATCTCAACTCTCAAATGACTGCAGGCAGCACTACCAAAGTTTGCAGCATCACCCTTTGGTTCCCTGTGCCAGGGGTTTTCTCAGGGTCTGGACAGCTGGGTTGGTTCAAAGCCCATCACAGGCTTTGTGGCATTTGGTTCAGCACCTTCCTGTAGCTGCCAGGGATGCTTCTCTCTAATACCAGCTCACATCTGGAAAACAGAAAGAGGGATATTTTCTTCATGTCACACATGGTGATGGCATTGCAGTGGCCTTGAGCTGGCAAGTTCACAGTAAGGAGATTTTGTTCCCACAGAGACACAGCAAAATTGACCTGGGAGCAGCAACATCAGTTTTAGTTTACTAGAGATGTTCAGGCATTAGCACCGTGAGTACGGCTGGAGCCCTCTTCAGCATTTACAGCACTTCATAAATTTCAGAGAAATTTAGGGCAAGGAGCCAGATGTTTGAGGAGAAATTTTGAACACTACAGACAAGTGGAAATATTTTTTTTTTGGTAGTGTATATTTTTTCCCATTAGTTGCAAGGCTATATTTAGAAGCAGGGGGCGGGGGGGGGGAGAGAGGGAGAGAACGCAAGAGAGAGATTAGGCATTTCTTCATATTCTGTAGTCACTCCAGTTGTTCTGCTTGTAGGAACAGATGTCTCTTTCCTGGGCTGATAGCAGTCAGGTCCACAAGGAAATTTTCTTACCAGCAGCTCCTCTAACATAGAAGGGAGATCAGGCCAGAGGTAAGTCATTCCGTCATGCAGGAATACACTGCAGGGACCATTGCAGGGAATGCTTTGGAATATTGGTCAGATACAAAAAGGGGGGCATGGGATTGGAGACAGTGGGGGGGCAGGAAGGATTTGCTGGATATTGGACTCCAAGTCCTGGCTATAGCAGCAGGAAGCCCTAGAAGGGGTGGGAGCAGAAGGGTTCTGCACTGAACACATGGATGAGCAGCTCGGGAAGTCTCTGGATCTGCCCACGCAGCAGGTGTGGAAATCTCTTGGGAAGCGCCTGACCTCTGTGCCAACAGCTTACAGAGGCTGCAAGGAGCTTCTCCCTTGTGACTGTTTTTGCTTTTGGGATTTGGAGCAGTGTAAGAATATTTGGTTGTTCTTTGAGGAGATGGAGGGTTATGGGAAGTGTGCAAACTTGCTGGCTTTCCCTTCTTGATAAGTACTGTGACAGCTCATGTGAAGAGGGGGTGATGTCGTTTGTACATGTGTACTCCCAGGCATAATTAAATTTTGGTTTATGAAATTATGAAATGCATTCAGGAAGGTTTTGGAAGCTAGAAGAAATGGTGCACTGCCTGGAATGGGGTCAGCTGCAAGTGGGGATGTTTTACCTGTTTGGCTATGCAGCAGAGTGTAAGCTCAGCTCTAGGGAAGGTGTTGTCTTCTCTCTCTGAACCCACTTGTTGGGTCAGTAGAAGGAGAAAGCAGATCCTTTCCAAGGTTCTTAGCAAACCTGTCATAAACGCTCCCTGCTTTCACAGCACCATACTCACCAACAACACTGAGTTTTTCCAGGCTAACCTGGTGAATCCAAAATTTGTGAAACCCTGAAGGCACTGTGTGGTCTGCAGAGCATTGTCATATGTGCCTTGCTAAGGAAACCACAAAAAACAGTCTCCCAAAGGGTTAAGACGTGGTTGTTCATCTTGGGATGATTGAAAAACTGTCTGCTCCCTAACTGGGTCTCCCACCTCACTACATTCCCCGGGCCAAGACCACACATGGCTACGGGCCCCAGTTTCTCCCTGCAGCCAAGGAGAGTAGCAGAGCTTGGAGTGAGTGCTGAGAGGCAGAGCTGGTACATCTGACCCCTCTGCATCACCCCTTCATCCCTACCTGCACTGGTGCCCTGTGCTCCCTGGGGTGTGAGCATTGTTTCACCAGTCCTGCATTCCCTGGCTGTGCAGGAACCCAGGTATTTCCCCAACAGTAGAACTCTGCTTTTGTTCTTCTTTTACTGCCCTTCTCAGCTTCTTGCCAAAGGACAGAGCAACCAGGCAGCTGAAGGCAGAAAGAGGAGAAAGCACTCGAAGAGTGCTAAATTTGCCATTCAAAATTTTCTTCTTAAAAGCAAGCAGCAGTACACAGGCCAGATATTGTTTTTGCACTTGCCTGTGAAGTTCCTGCATGTGCCTATATGGTAATTTTCACTGCATGGTTCCCCTTGCACACAGCAACAATAGCTGTTATTCCAAACTGACATTTCTAGCACTTAGGCACCCTGGAAACACTCAATGGATTACTGTAATCCCTATAAAATCAAATGCATTTCTCTTTTACTGTTACAACCTCCCAAGAAGACAGGCTCAAATCCATCTTTACTAGCTGGACCTGTAAGAGTCCAAATCTATAAGTTTTGTTTAAGATGTAACTTTTTTTTTTTAAATGTTAATCATCTTGGAAAAAAATTTACCCCAAAATATGTGGTTTCCCCTCACATATAATGGTCCACAAGGGACAGAGAGGAATACACTCAGGAAGTCATGCTCTGATTTCTCTGAAAGTAGCAGAGCTGGAAACACACAACACCTACTGCAGAGATGTCACTCCATGCTCCCTTGTGACAGATGGCACTTGGTACAACTCTGACAGGGTATGAGATATTGGTCTTTTAAATGCTAGCAGCATGATTGATAGAGCATTAACTAAGACATTTAATATTTCTGTCACTCCAAAGCCAAGATCTGATAACACAGAAAAGATGGACACAAAAGATACAGTGGTATTGGTAAGGCATCATAGACATCCAAGTGTTTCAGGAAGGACTTTTCTACATAGTGTGGTATAAAGAAGAAAAAAGAAGCAACCTCCCTTTATTATTACATTTATATATAGACCAGTACTAGCAAGTCTCATCAGAGATGTGCTGGGGGACCTCTAAGTGCCCACCACTGCTGGGTGTAGGTTTAGAGAGGCAAAGTATATACAATCCCACTTCACTTTGTGCTTGCACACGCACATCTGGGCTCTTTCTTTCAAGGGCTGAGGCACTGCTGCTGCAAATGGCCATAAAGGAGGTATAAATTCATAAGAAATCTGCCAGCATGTAAATTTCCTCCTCTGTATATCTTTGGGAACTTCATTTAAGTTTTTTCATGCATGCTCAGGACAAGGGCTAAGGGAGAACCATGTTGACCTTTCCAAGTTTTAAATAGATTGTCTCTGGGATGTCCAGGACTGTGATCTGTCACCTGGTTTTAAGCAGCAGGTTCAATCCTGGATGCAGAGAGTTGGCATTTGGTCCAAGCCAAGTGGCACCAGTCCCATCTGGGTCACTTTGCCCCGTGGAGAAGAGGAATGCACTTTGGAGAGTTGTGCTCTCCCTCATCTAACTGGCAGCGATCCCTCATGGCCTAGGGTGACCTGCTGGACTAAATCATTGCTTGGGCACCCACAGACTATTGCTTGTCCCAAAATGAGCTAGGGATGTGGGTCCTTCATCTTCAAAGGATGTGATTTTGGCCTTGGGTCCATGGAGGGCACAGGATCCACCCATGTGTACACA
This sequence comes from Certhia americana, assembly GCA_018697195.1. Taxonomy (NCBI): domain Eukaryota; kingdom Metazoa; phylum Chordata; class Aves; order Passeriformes; family Certhiidae; genus Certhia; species Certhia americana. The sequence goes on along the minus strand of CM031858.1, from coordinate 150,044,310 downwards.
CAGCGTTGAACTCGCTGCAGTGGGTGGAGCTCAGATCACAACACAGAGCAATACCCATTGCCCATCCACAGCAGGTCCTTGGAGATGAAGGAGCACACAGAGGCAAACTTGGCATCTCAGGCAGGAGGCAAACAGCTCAACAGCACATCAACAACACCAGCCCAACAACCAGTATTGCATCAGTCTCCACACATCCTCAGTCTGCAATTGCTTACAGGTCTTGAAGGATTACCCCTATGCCTGAGACTGGACATACAAGTTTCCCCTCCTGCCAGATGGGAAATCTGATTCTCATGGCCACCATTAGAGATTCAAAAGTCAGTGTGGGGGCATTAATCTCTCTTGGTCTGGAGAGGAAACTGAATGAGGAGCAAGTGATGTCACTTGGTCTGTTCAGCCTGGAGGAGACTGAGGGGAGACCTCATCAAAGTTACAACTTCTTTGTGAGAGGAGGGGCACACACATATCTCCTCTGTGGTGACCAGTGACAGGACCCAAGATAATGGCCTGAAGTAGTGGCCAGGTAGATTTAGATTGGATATTTGGAAAAGGTTCTTCACCCAGAGGGTGGTTGGGCACTGGAACAGGCTCCCCAGGGCAGTGGTCACAGCACAAGCCTGACAGAGCTCAAGGAACATTTGGACAACTCACTTGGGCACGTGGTATGACTCGGGGATGGTCCTGTGCAGGGGCAGGAGTTGGACTCTATGATCTTTGTGTGTTTCCTCTAAGTCAGGATATTCTGTGATTCCAGACAAAAGCTGTAATTCAGCACATGACCGCTCAAACCACCAGATAAAGTAGGAATTGCTGACCATCACACTCTTCATGACACATGGGCAAGCAGGCCACGGCCAACACCCAGCGATTAACTATCATCTGTCCCAGTCAGGCTAGTTGTCCCATGGTTTGGCATAAATCTGAAATTATTTCTCTTCAGGAAAACAACAATGAGCAGGCAATACTCTCCTTTTTTTCATAGAAACCATCCAGCCCTGTTTGCTGTGTTTCAATGCCAAAGCAATTGTGAATTTGGAGGGAATAAGATCTAAACAAAAGGATGTGTAGTGGAGAGTGTTAACAAGTGTCTTGCAGGTTCATGTTAGAGGAAACAAGGATTACTCTCAATGCCTGTTTGTGTGGTTGTCAGCTCCAATTTCCTCCGTCCTCCTAATGTTTTTCAATCTGCTGCCTAATTTCAACTAGAATTTGGCAGAAGGGAAAGATCACCTTAATTTTCAGGAAATTAGGCAGCAAAGAAGGAGAAAGTCAAACAAGTGCTGGAGCCAAGGGAAGAGCTGGAATGTGAGTGCTCATTAAGGCAGCCAAGTGTCCACATGGGAAAAAGTTATAATAAGCGTCTCAAGCAGGGCAAAGCATTCCCCCAGCCCTGTGAGCCACTATGAGATATGAGACTGCAAGAAATCAGGTGTCATTTAATCTGACACTCATAAAACTATGTGTTTTGTGTCTCCAAAGTCCCTTTTATGTACATGGCATTGGAAGGGAAGGAATAATCCATCTCTGTTCTGGATTTGGCTATTTCCAACTGCAATTCCCCAGAAGGTGGGTGTTTCACACGCTTGCTCCACTCACCCTCAGACCTGGAGGTTTAAAGGAGACCTCAATGACCAGGAATCAAGTGAGAGTAGAGATCCAGTGCCCACAAAAGTGGGATCTTACCTGCTCTGAGAATAGCCCCATTTTTGCTTCAGAGTAGAATCTGTCTCACCCAGAATCATCTCCCTTCTCATAGTGCAAGGGCCAGATGGGCACCAGATTTTTTCTTTCAGCAGCTGGACTCATTCCTTTTCTCTCCCTTTCTCTCTCTGTTCCCCCTGTCAGCAAACCCACCCTCCCCAGGCTGAGCACAAGACACACAGAACAAGCTCTACCACATATAGGGCAAGGTCAACATGCACAAAAACACCATATTTGGCCACTTTGAGCCAGAGTTAAGTGAGAGCTTGCCAGAAGGAGAATCATACAATTTAAATTGAAAGAGAGTGAGTTTAACCCTTCATTTATAAATATGATGATAAATCACCCGGGGAGCTTTAAACATGGGAAGGCTGCAAAGCTAAACACACACTGCTGCCACCCCAGGCAGCAGAATAACACCAGCAGGCAGGACAGGGTGAGGGGAACAGAGAGGATGATAGAGGAGCCAGGTTGTCATATCAGATGTTCCAGTTCAGGATAGAGAGATGAGAAAAGCTGAAGCTGTTTATACTAAATTACACTTGTGCTTATTAACGTCCTTTTCAACTTTCCGATCCCAGTGTGTGGCTCTGGTGTTCTCTGGGTCTGCACACAGAGATCCTTTCTGCACACCAATAAATAATCCTTTTGGCGTGCAGTTAGGACAAAGCTCAGTGGTCTGACCTGCCTTTTCTTTTGTATCCCATTACTTGAATTGCTGAGCCAGATCCAAAAGTCCCATGACCTAAGGAAGTGAACCCCATTAATTTCATCAAGGTCAGAGTGAGGCTTCAGGCTGTCACCAAGCACAAGGCTGGGTGAAGTGGAATATGGGATGGTCAAGGATCTCCTCCTGGAGCAGACATAGCACTGAGCTGCCCACGCTAAGTTAAAAAGTGTGATGCCAAGCAGTGAGTGAGTGAGGGAAGAGGCTGCAGGATCTGTTTTCAGCACAGTGACCATCTGTTTCCTATTTGGCCCAAGAATGATGGAACTGGTTGCATCGCACAACAATGAGAAAGTATTTCAGAGTAAGTCCCCCTCTCCCAGTGCTGAGCAGGGACCTTTATCAGAGCAAGGGAAAGCAGGTCAACCTCCATTCTCTCTCCCTCCCTTTATCCCATTTCTACCCAAATGCCTGCTGTACTTTTAAGGAAATGCTACCCACAGTCTCCCAGCCAGACAGACAAAATCCAGCCTGAGAGGTATAATATAACAGCACAGGCCAACTGGCACGGTCAGACAGCACTCAGAAAGATGCATGTTTACCCATCTTGGCCTTTGCAGACTTCCAGTCCCAAGAAACAGGGATTGTATGGAAATCTGGGGGGCTGAGTTAGGTATGAAGTAGGCTAAGCTCCAAGCTCTTTGAAGATTTTATGAAGGGGGTTAACCCAAATATTTGCTCTGTAAGTAAAGGTAGTTCTTGCAGCTCTGCATGAGCTCATGCCATAGCCATGAGTAATAAATACTGCAAAACAAAGCAAAATAAAGGTTTGCAGAGGCTGCAAAGCTTCTCAGTTATTTCGCCATGCACCTTACTGACTTCCATATGCCACAACATCATGGTCATAGGTAGTTGAACTGACTCACTTTAACATCTGCATGAGTATGTCTGATGGTAGAGAAAGAGACCTGGTTGAGATAATATTTGGACTCAGAGAGGGGAAGAATTCAAAGTCTTTGGAAATGTTTAGCTTTGCTCAGGCACAAGGTCAGGCTGCCTTTCTGTGCTGCAAAATGGGGCAATGTACCTTTCTCATGGGCTTGGAGTCCCACAGTGGAAAAATCCTTAGCAGCTGTAAACTGGGGGTTTGGTCCAGCTCCATTTCATTAAATTCCTCATTCAGAGGAATTCTGTTGCTTTGCTAGTCCAGTTCTCCATCCTTTCTGCTTGTGATCTATGAGATGAGAGCAGTCCCACAAAGAAAGGAAGAGGCCACTCACCCAAACATTCATCAGTAACAATTTGATTAGAGGAAGATTTTTCCCACCACAGTCCAAGAGGCAGCTTTTCCACAGACTGTCAGGGAGGAAATTTTCAGGATTAATTAAATTTGCTGGGACTTCTTTCATGTAGTTGTTTGGATTTTGAGTTCAGATGGGACAGTGATGGACTGGGAAAGCTCTAATGCAGCACCTCTTTGCATATTCAATTTGGCAAACACAATGTTACCTGTTGTTTTTCAGCAGTTTACAATATCTGCAGTTGTTTCCTTGCACATGGGGCTCAATGGAAAAGGTGACTGTGGAAGCCAGGACATTGTATATGCTGATTATTTTAATTTTCTATTTGTCTGTAACATGCCCTACATTCCTCAAAGGCATTGTGAGGATGAGGAACATTTGAGTGTACTTGGAATTGCTAATTTCATTGATATAAAAAAGGCAAAATAAGATTAATATCAGGTGTTTGTGATACAGGATCTCAGACTGAAGAAGCCTCCCAGAGGAGGCAAGCTATTAACAAGATGCAAAATGAGAGCAAACAGCCAGTGCCATGCAATTACAATGACAAGATAAATGCATGTGCAATTCAATACAGTTTAGTGCAAGTTCAGGGATGGGAGGGATGATTTTGTTTTCTCCCCTGCTCAGGTATGTGTCTGAACATAGATATACAAGCTCACACTGCACTCCAGGGGCATCAAAGTCTTTCTTTATTCCTTGGCTTCCAGAGTGCTCCTCTTGATAGTATCTGCAAAGAGAAAGCTGGGAGCAGATCCAGGCATCTGCTCATTTCAGTTTGTTTTTGTAATTAAAGAGTGAAACAAACAAACAGAGAAGATGGTGAGAAATTTAGGAAATAAGTAGAAGACAGACCAGGGTTCTGCATCCCCCCCATGCATCTTTCTCAGGTGCCAAACTTTGCAACTCCACTACCTTCAGCCTATTTTGGGGCCAGTTTTTCCTGTTTTTCTCTGACAGTGTGCTTGGCACAAAATATAAAGAGACAAGATTCTCCCTCAGGAGTCTGCAGGCTCAATCAGACCCAGACAGAGCACCATGAACATGTGTGCTACTTTGGCTGCCACCAGAGTTCAGTGCAGGGTGAGCTAATCTGGTCATTCCCAAAACAGATGTTCCAATGACTGCTTTCTGCTGGAGATGGCCTAGAGGTAAAAGGGGACAGGAACTAGCATTGTTCATCTTTGCCCAGTAGTTCTTTGGGGCATTACAGGTGGCCTGACCCCAGGTTTCAGGATTTCAGTCTTGCAGTGTATTCTGGCACTGGGTTGGATCTCAGGAGGGCTTTATATTTGAGCACCAGTGATTCCAATGGACAATTCAGCTCCTTGGGCTTCAGTGTCTACCTAAATAAAAGGAATTGCCATTTGATTAGAAATACCCTTCTGATCTCAAGGATACTAAAACCCAGCTTTTCCCTTCAAACCACTTCCATAGATTGAGAGACAAGAAGAAACTAGAGCAATCCCAAGATTCCAGGCCAACAAACCCAAGATCCGTCATGATGGCAAAGTCACTTCTCCAAGAATTTTCACACCTGGTCTTCTAAATTCTCAGTGCTTATCTCTGCTTTTTCTCAACAAATGTTCTGCTTCACTCTCACTGGCTTTAACGAACCAAACAGAGTAATCACAACTAGGCTGTAGCATCCCATGAGGAGTCTTGATCTTGAATGCTGACTATTGGCCAAACACTGGTGTTCAGAGTGTTGTATGCAGGAAATGCAGAGAGACATGGTGGGCATGCAGAAGGCAGCTTTGGCACTCATGAGGCAGGCTCAGAGCTTCTGTGCTGTTCTCTGGACCCAGTTAGTACTTTCCCTGCAAAACATTTTCTTTCGGCCAGCAGGGATTCTCCTCAGGATCCACTTTTCACTTTTGTCCTAAGTAGCTTCCTCCTCCACTTTTTACACAGCTACCAACAGCTTGAAGCTTCTCACAGGTGGTAGAGCACTTTTGGTTCATCCTCCTGCTCTTCATAAGCAGCAAAAAGGATTAGAGGAGGGGGAAAAATGCTGCCAGAGGATGGGGTATGCTTGGGGGAACTGGACATCCAGACTCCCTCAGCAATTCCAGACTTCCCCACCAAGACACCCAGCCCAGGTACACTGCAGTTCTGTGAGTACTGGGAGATGTGTTTGCAGCTCTTTGTCTCCCAATCTTTCTGCATTTGGCTCATTGGTAGCAGGGTTTTCAAACCCTCATAAATCAACCCTTTCAGCATCATTCTCTGCTGATCCAAGCTGGTTTTCTTAACCTCAAAGCCCTGCCCAGCCACTTTGAGATATTCCAGACATTTTTCAACCATTTATTTTTATTGAAACCAGCCAAGTCTCTGTATATATTGGGTCTTCTTTTTTTTAATCTTTTTAATATACAAATCAGTTTAAAATAGTGTATAAGTCAGGAATGATTTGCAAATTAAACTGTCAAACCCTGGCAGGACTCGTGGCTGACGCCCTTAGCCTGAAATCTTCCAGCTGCTGTTGCTGTGAATGCAGACCTATAGAAGATGCCACACAACCTGCTTTCTCAGAGAATTCAGCCTTTCTTTGATTTCAGGAAAATCTTACAGCTCCTGAAAACAGTGCTGAGTGCAACTCTCTAATGCAATCACCTGCCCAAGGCAAGGGATATGGTATTTTAGGAATCAAATGCTGGGGTTATGGATATGCAAAGCCTTAAAACCATTTTTGTACGAGGAAAAGGAAGAGACACTTGAAGTGGGCAGTGTGTATCTTCCCTAAAATATGCATCTGGAACCACACTATAAACCCAGGTATTTTCCTTGCAACTGTTGGTAATCCCATATTGGTAGATAGGGATCTACTACTCAGGATGTACAAATATGTTCGTTGAGCTCTAAGGAATGCTGACATATTTATCACTGTACCTCTGCTTCTTTTCTTCCAGATTGCTGGAAGTCAGTGACCATGCCGACCTCCTCCACCCAACTGCCAGTCCCTGACTCTGTCAACTCCACCGAGCAACCTAACTCCAACATCAACTTGTTCTCCAAGTTCATCCACTCAGATGAACAACTGTTCACAGATTTTTATAGCCTGTGGATTGTCTTGATGATAGTTAATGCCATCATTTTCCTGGTGGGTGTTGTGCTGAACAGCTTGGCGTTGTATGTCTTCTGTTTCCGTACCAAGACAAAAACCACCTCTGTTATTTACACCATCAACTTGATCATAACTGATCTCCTGGTGGGCTTTTCCTTGCCTGTTCGGATCATCATGTTCTACAGTGCAGGGGATTGCAAGAATTGTTCCTTGGTTCACATCTTTGGCTACTTTGTCAACATGTACTGCAGCATCCTCTTCTTGACGTGCATCTGTGTTGACCGCTACCTGGCAATAGTGCAGGTGGAAGCCTCACGTAAATGGAGGAACCCCACCTGTGCAAAAGGGATCTGCATCTTCATTTGGATCTTTGCCACTGTGGTGACTTTCTCCATCCTGACCATGGCAATAAAGTTTGCCAAGTGCTGCCTCTCCAAGATCCTGGTCCTGATGGTCTGTGAGTACTTCTTCCCTCTCATCATAATCATCTTCTTCACCACCAGGATTATGTGTGCTCTGTCCAAGCCCAGCCTCATGCACCAGAGTCGGGAGAGGAGAATGAGGGCTGTGCAGCTCCTTATCACTGTCCTCATCATTTTCATGATCTGCTTCACTCCTTTCCATGTGCTACAGGTCGCAATCTCCATCAACCCAGACATGCCCCACAACGTCAGCCTCCTTGTCTACAACGTGACAGTGACTCTGAGTAGCCTCAATAGCTGCATGGACCCCATTGTCTATTGCTTTGTTACCAATAACTTCCAGTCAACCATGAAAAACATCTTCAGGAAAACCGAGCCAGAGCAAACTAATGCAGACATCCTGGGTATGAACAAGAACTACAAGGGCTCCAACGCAATCATTGCCTTCTCAAACACAATAGGAAATCCTCTGAGCTTGCCATCACCAAGCAGTGTCCAGACATAACCCACATCCGATGGGACATGTTGCAGTAAGCCAGTGCCATGATGCTGGAATATTGATAGGATGCACAGTACTATAGTTTTTGAACTCTTTGTGTTTTAGGCTGAGGTTCAGACAGACAGTGGTGGAATTTATTCCTCAAGAACATTGTGGTCTGTTTGGAAATGAACCTACAATGCTGTTAGTACCACACAAAAGAAAGCCTATTAATTACTGTTCCCAGCAGGGAAGTTTTCTTTGTATTTTAATACAGACATTTTGCTAGCAACAAACTCTTCATTGTGGTTTTCTTTTCATGTTTGTCATCATAATGCAACACTTCTAGGATGACTTAGAAAGCAGCATAGCTTTGGTTTGTAGTGAATTCTTTTGTGCCTTGGGCATATGCTTAAGAATAAAGGACAAGAGGGATGTTTTCAGAGCTATCCACTACAAAGATTGTAGATGCCAATGGGATCTACAGAAAGATTTCTAACCCACATGTCACTGGTAACTACTCATTTGTTTCTGAAAAAGTCTGAACCTTCTCAGGGAAGAGATGAAGTCAAGCAGTGAAGTCTCCTCTTGGCTATAAAAAATATACATGTCAATGTATATATTTTCAAACACATTGTCTGTGCTGGAGAGATGTTAAGGATATGTTCCACCTGTATTTGGATCACTAAATCCCCTGAATTGGAGATGAGTATACAAAAATCTGTGAAAATTAACATGAGTCTCAGCAAACTCTGCTGTTCTGCTCTGTCTCCCTGAGGAAAAGCAAAGATGAAAACCAGAACCACGGTTTTACAATGCTAAAATATTCTGGTTTGGTTTTTCTTCCTGGCATGTTTTAACATCAGGGCTTGCTGTCCTAATTCCCCCAGCAGTCCATCCACCCAGTCACTCAAAAGCCAATACTTCCAAGCACAGAAAAAGAATGCATCTCAGGCGTCTATGTTGAAATTCACCCCAGGACAAACTCACTAGGATGTTTAAAGAGCCATGTTTAAAGGCTCTTAAAGGCTTAAAGAGGCTAAGGATGTTGGAAAATTCTAGCCCCAGTGGTGGGGGAATTTTTTAGATGACATCATATCAATGAAACAATGCAAAAAAAAACAAAAACAAGCCCTAGGAAAACTGCAGAACTTGTGGCATGACCAGCAATAACTGTTGTTGGTGCTCCAAATTTCTTCACTCACATCTATGGCCATTCCATCTGGAAGGCTACTGTGAATTCATCAAGTCTAGTGATCAGGTTTTCCTAGCACTCACTGGTGTTAGCTGTCAGAAGAGCAGGTGCTGGTCCAAGCTAGAGCATCCTGAAAACTCCTGAAAACTCAAGCCTACCAACGCATGCTCAGGTCTTTCCATGCCTCCCAAGCTGCTTGTAATGAAAATGTATGTCACATATACAGAGCTGTTAACAGCACTGTTTTGCCAAGGCTACTCAGAGAAACAGGAGTAAATGCTATGCCCTGTGCATAGCTTATTTTAGCCTCTTTGTTCCAACAACCCACAGATTCACACCTCCCATTCTCTTGCTATCAACAGTATTTTTGCCATATACAGAAATGTCTTAACATCTTTCTCAGTTCAGTTGTTCATTTGAGGTCAGTATAAAATCTCTAAGATGATTTGCTTAGATTTTTTTAAATTCCTAAACAGCGTCTCAGTCAAAGCTCTGTCAGTCTGCTGTAAAATTCACTTGTGGTAGTCTGAATTCTCCTTACTGTCAGTGTATTATTCATTCCTCATGAGAGTCTCCTGAGACTGGATAATTCTCTTTATTTTTAATGCCTGTTGCCTTATCCAGAGCTTTCAGTAGTTCTTCTTCATTTTGTACCAGCTCCAAAACAGGGTCTGGTCCCTTATCAAGGACACAGTCTCTGAAAATTGGAAAGAGATCAGTTTCTTCACAAACTAACCTACTTTTTTGTGACTTTTAGAGCATTCTATTTAATCCATACTGTTTTCACATCTCGCTTTTCCTCAGGGTGCAGTACTTGCTAAACTTCTGTCCTATTTAAAATCACCCATCTGTGCTCAGGGCACAAAATTGAAAATGAGAACCAAAAATTCAGCTATCATCAGATAAATTTCTACAAATGGCATGGGTTTGGGAAGCACCTTCCACCTGCCAGTTCCCATTACTGCTGGAGCATCCCTCAGTTTTCTGTGTTTCTGGAGACTGGGGCAAGGTGTCTTACCCCCTGATCTGCACTGTCCCTCTGCTCAGGATACCTCCCTGGGTTGCCTCTTACTGATCACCAACAGGGATTGGAATTGTCCTGTTCCTACTCCAACCTGCCCTTTCTCTAATGAGAACACCTACACAACAAAATAGGGACGCTTCCAAGGACAATATGAGTGATTCCATGCATCACTAAATATATGCAGAGACTGCCAAGGTAAAGCACACACAAGTCAGCTTTTGCAGGGCAGTCCTTTATGCAGATTATTTAAAGATTTAGATGCCAAATTCCTGATGATTTCAAATTAAATCCAGTACTTAGCAGTCTTTGAGGATCTGGATCATTCCCTAGAGGCTGAAATAGTAATCGGGATGGATGGGCATTGCATGTCATACAACCACCACTGAGTCTGTGGTAGACAGAATGTGTTCACTAAAGAGATTAACAGCAATAAAGAGCTCTGTAAAAAGCCCCGACCTTTCAGGGTATTACAGCATTCATTCCTCTTTGATGTGCTGTGCTTCTCTTGTGCATCTGAAATCCTATGAAGAGAATTAGAAATATCCTCTTCTACCAGATGCCCAGAGGCCAGCACAGAAAGATGGTGAAAAATCTCTCATGTATTTCTTGGTATCTTAGTCATTCCTGGGACACAAAACCTCTAATAACCATGAGCCTGAGTCACAATACAGAGATATCTGCAGTCTGTTGATGTGCCAAGGGATGGGTATCCAGAAACAGTTGAGTGTCTTTCTTTTTCTGCTGTGTGTCTCACCTGCATTGTATCCATCACAGCCCATGATTTAAAGCACTTCTGTCTTTGCAAGGTTTTTCTTTTTGCAGCCCAGAAACCTTAGCAAGGCAAAGCTGCACAATAACCTGCACTCAGTCACACTGCAAACATATCAGGGCCCAGCAATACTGAATATCTCCAATTCTGCACCAGAAGATAAGCCCCTGACCCCACATATGGGGTTATCTGCCAGCTTAGCTTCCTCCTGGGCTCTGAGCAAACTCTGCCCTCCCTCCACAACCCCTTGGTAACTGCCAAGAGGAAACAACACAGCCACGTGCAAGGGCAATTTCTTCCTTCCTTGTCCCTCTGGATTTGGTCTCTCTAAGATGTGTGGACAAGAGTCTCATTAGCCAGGCTGACCAACATTAGTAAGCACTGCTAGCAGGTGTGGGCTCTGTGGGCAGAAAGGCTGAGCAAAGTGGAATTGCCATGTTAGGTATATGAGCATAGCTCACTCTGCTTCTTCTGTACCTGTCTTTCAGGTGTAAGGGTAGGAGTGGCTCTAGGCAAGGATTTGGGAGAAGACAGGTCTGATCTCCACAGCTATTCTGGGACAGAGGAAGATGAGTAAGACATTGCAAAGGAACCCAAGCCACAAAGTAATAAAGAAGGAAGGGAAGGAAAGGGACCCAACAGGATAAACAATAAGTTCCATGAAGGGCATGGCTAGTAAGAACAAGCATGAGGAAAGTAGGACAAGGGAAAACAGACAGGGAACGCAGGAGGGACATGAGACTCTGCAAATGATGACATAGGAAAACAAGTGAGGGCTGGCTTGCTTTTCCCCTTCTGGACACAATTAGTCCCAAAACAGGAGCTCTAGGGAGGGTACCAGTGCTTGGATCAGAGTTGGAAGACTCCCATTTTAGGAAGAAAAAGCTTTAAAGTAGAGTACTTGATCCACTTTCGATGGTGAGGCCCAGGAAAAGGACAAGGGTGATGTCCGCACATTTGTCTGAGCTTTTGTGGTCCTGCAGTAGAAGACAGAAAGGTCTCCAGTGTGATGGGAAAGAGGAAGAGGGTCTTTACCCCTACACCCTTGGGAAGAGGGTGCTGGGGATGCAGGAAGGAAGGGATCTGGTATGGTATGGTATGGTATGGGTGCTCATGGACTCGTATCAGCATCCATTGTAAATGCTGGCTACATGACAAGCAGGACAAGGGAAGTACTGGGTAAGGCTTATGGTAGATAGTGCCCCTGAAATGTCACATCACAGCACATGTCCCATGCTCTGCAGGGCATCCCAGGCAGGGCACACTGGGATTGCAGCATGTCTCCTAGAAATAAGAAATAATCCATCGCTTCACTGTAGCATTTCAGTGCTTTGTGGTGGGCCCTGTTTGGCTATTGGTGATTCCAGGTAGAATATCCACTGCAACCATAGAATTGTAGGATCATTTGGTTGGAAAGGACCAATAAGATCATCAAGTCCAACCCATCCCCCAGCTATGTCAAGGCCACCACTATGTCCCTAAGTGTCACATCTTTCAAATACATCAAGGGATGATGACGACACACTTCCCATCCTTCTGATTCCTTCTTCTTCAAATGCGTCAAAAAGGACCCAAACATCTCCGGCAGAGATGTGAGTTTCTCAAAATGTTCTCATAAGCAGCTGATGCTTGCAGGATCTTAGTTCAAGAAACCGTCCTTCACGATTCTTGACGATAGTGTCAGAGATCAGATTAATTTAGGTATGGAGGTCTGAGCTCTAACACAAGGGATTTTTCTTTCCCTTCATGGCTGTATGCAGAGCTAACAACCCAGCTCAGGCCTGAGGTTCTTCTTTCCAGCTGCTATGCAACACGAAAGAGCCTGTCAGATGAAATAAAGACGAGTTTATATGGAGGAGAAAGTCCTTGTTCACCTCACAGCAATCTTAGGGAAAGCTCACAGAGAGGAGCTTCTGCCATCCCAATAAGAAGGTAAGTAGAATAATGGAATCATAAAATACACTGAGTTGGAAGTGACCCACAAGGATCATTGAATCCAACACCTGGCCCTGCACAGGACCATCCCCAAGAATCACACACCATGTGCCAAGAACTCTGATCCAAACATATCTCCTCCAAGCGCATCACCTGTGATCATCTCAGTAGGAAAAGCCAAAGAGCAAGGACTAGTCTGAACTCCAGTCCCAAAAGAAGCACTCTTAGGGATGTCTTGAAGGCCTTGCAGGGAACCCCTTGGCTTCTCTTTGATCCCTCAGTAGACCTTAATAAGACCTTCCTGATATGACGTTAAAGCAGCCAAACAAATTTCCCTCTATGTGGTTCAAGTATCCAGGAGTGAAGGTTTTTGTTTAGAGCAGTTTTACTTCCTCCAAAAGAGGACTCTAAAATAGGCCTAGAAGTGCCTGTTTGTCTCTACAGATGAGAGAAGTAGAAATTGCTGCAAATCAGTTAAACAGATTCCCCCAAGAGACTTGCCTAGGGGAAGTCCATATGGGAGTAAGGCATGGCATGAAAGCCTTGGGCCAGAGCCCAGCCGTTGGCTCATCCATCCTTTGATCCCACAGTCAGCATCTCTCCAGAGAAGTATCCTTATAAATTCATTCCTGAAGTTCATTAGACAGGGGCTTAGACCAAAGCCCAGTAACCAACCCCTTGATGTTTTGGATAGCTTGGAGACTGCCCAAATCCTGTCTTCCCAGGGAAGGCCTCTCTTGATTGATTGTATTTAGAGTTGGAAATGCCTCCCTGCCTGCCTTGCTCGGAAAACATGGTGTGTTCAAGACGCCGGTTCAGACGGACTTCTCTGCACAGCTGCCCACTTGCAGAGCATGTGGTGGGAATCTGTTGATAGGTTCTTGACAGAAGTTATGGTTTGTTTATCGGGTAGCTTTACTTTATGCCTCCTACCCAACCCGGAAACCCTTCCTCTTCTAACCTCTTGGCCTGCTATTATACACAGAATCGTCTACACGATAATTTTGGTAACCATGATTCATCTTACGACAAACATTGCATAAAGCAAATAGATTTGTATTGTCATAATTAAAGCAAACGATTGGATGGTTTATCCATACAATCCTAACAGTTCTGCCACTGCTAATACTGTACCTGATCTGCAGAGGTTTCAGTAAGTCACTGTAAGGAGTATTAAAGGAATATTAAAACAGGCATGACCCTGCTGTTTCTCAAGGCTGGAAGGACTTGGAAGCCAGCAGGACTTCTTTCTAAGCTTATTGAGTGCCTAATGGAGGTGAGAAAGCCTCTCCCAGTCATCCCAGCATCAATCCATTTAAACTGGAGCCCCTTTTTCAGAAAGCCTGTAGTTCTGCCCTAATTTCTCTGAGGTTTAGAGAAGATACATCTCCTTTTTTGTATTTGCAGTGTTACATTCCAAAGCCACAGATATTTGCTCTTTGTCTAACAGATAACTACACCCTGAGATACCAGACCTTTTTTTTCTCCCAGCAAAGGTTTTTGTAAACAACCATCTATTCCTGCATTCCAAAAAAATTAAATTACTCTGTCTTTTCCTATGAGGCGTGTTTCCAGGGTCAGGCTTTCTGGTGGTTATTTGCTGAGTTTCAGATATTTCAGCTACCTTTTCCAGGTCAAGGCATCAGACAAAGATGGGGATAGGGAACAGAGGGAAGTTAGTCCACTAGTTGATCTAAAGTAGGTTAAAATCCTTCTTTACACTGGGGCAGAAGCGGGTTGATACGAGTGGAACGAGGAAGACAATTGATGTTCCAGGACATGGGGGCATGGCGCTTCCATACCCACCACCCTAAGCTCCAGATCTACCAGCATGAATGAGTATCCTTAACATTTTTGGTTTCCTTTCAGCCACCACACTATCTGTCTAGATCTGCCCTGCAAAGCCCTCATACTCTGCACTTGGCAGCCATGTGTAAAGCCCTCCCAAGCCTACATGGATTGGAGGAGTGGGTGGGAGGGTGTTCTCTGTATGTTGTCTCTACAGCTGCCATGTCTAATACCAACAGCAGCAGCTGCCAGTACAAAGGCCATGGACGTGCCATTTGTAACTTAGCTTTCATGAACAGTAGTGCAGCTGTTTGTGCTGCAAGGTGCTGGGAGGCAAGAAAAATCAATTGGTTCTGCCATGAGTATCCGTGAGGGTTATTTGTCAGCAATGCTGTGTGAGGCAGCAGTAGAATCCCAAGGGAGGGATGTATGGAGCCTCCTCTGAACACCTGCACAGAACACAGCTGTGCAGGTAACGGTGGCAAATGTGGAGTATGTGTTTGCAGGAGTAACTGTGTGATGGACAAACAGGGCAAGGAGCTGGCAGAGGCAGTTGCAGGGAAGTCCTCTCCTCTCCTGCCCACAGCAAGGGCCTGTGGGTTGTTTAATATACCCTCAAATTCCTGCTATGTGATGCAGGTAAGACATCACCCAGATCCCAATCCAGCACCCACTAGCAGCCAGAGAGGATTTCAGAGGAGTGTCTGGTGTCAGTTCTGGCCTATTCCTGGAAATCCTTCTTATTTGTAGTTCCAGTGGCATGATGCAGTTGGGGACTTTGCAATATCTCCTGCCCAAAGACCCCAGCACATGGCTGAACACCTGAAAATACAAACACCTAAAAAGCAGGAAAAAAAATGTACCATAAATCCAAAAGGGACAAGTTTGTGCCACAATGTGCTTGTGTGTGCATGTGGTGAGAGAAAGAAATGCTTCAGTGTGACTGGGGAGAGGATTCACAGACACTCACTGTGAAGGCAAAAACCCTGAAGAGACCAGGGAGAAGAGAGGCAGGATGTAGGTACAGTGGGGAGGTGTGGGGTGAAAGCAAGAAGGAAATTAAGGCACAGTTTCAGGTTCTAGTGAAAGATGTCAGGAGTTTATCTGTGCCACTTCCAAGGGTATCCCTAAGGGGTCTGGGGAGTTTCCCCTTGTGAAGAGTGTTTGTGGTGGGAGAGCAGACAGCAGCATGGGCACCAGCAGATGACATGAGCAGGTCAAAACCACAAGATAATTTTTGTGGGGGAGGAGCTTTTTAATACAACCTCAGTGGGGAAGGAGAGCCCTTCATTGTCTCTCCAGTTCCCCTCAAGGACAAACTTTCTTGCCCGCAGATGGCAAGGTACAATTTTTTCCCTGCCATCAGCAGAAATCTTTCACAGATTAAATATGTTCTAATAGCTCTCCAGGGGATCCTCTTTGTCCAGCTCACAGTGCATAAAATCACAGGAAACTGCCTGCCTGAGGGCTTTCCTCAGCAACTGGAGAAAAGCTAAAACTGCTGGGACACAGGTGTAAATATCCCATGGGTTCTTTTTAGACTTGGGTTTAATGCTGTGAAGTCCCATCCCTTTTGTCTGCAGCAAGACCAGAGAATGCTCAGCACCAGGCAGAATTGGTGTTACACCTGTCTTGGGCATTGCACCAGAACAGATGCTCCATTTGTCCCATGTTCTTTCATCTTTCCATGCTTTCACAGCCCTTACCAGTTGGAACCTACAGAGTATATTGATTTTGATTAACATATATAGTTATTTTTTTCTGAAAAGGATTTTGAGCAAGGTTTCACTTTTAAAACCCCCATACACCCATGTGGGGAAGGACACAGAAACTACAGCAGGCAAACAGTAGGATAAAGGGCTCTAGGTGGGCAGGCAAATCATGGCCAAGTGCTTGATTTTATTTTTGAACTCCACTTCCAGTCCTCCCAGTCTCTGATTCCTCACAAGTTTTGCTCTGCCCTTATACCCATGTCACAGTCATCCCCCCCCTCTCCTCTCACCTGTCCTCACTCACACCAGTGCATCCAATGAACTGGAATCCAGCTCTTCCTGCACAGAGGTGGGATCCTAAAACTGGGCTATTCCAGCCACCCCAAGGCTGTTCTGCACCAATAAGTTCAATGTCATATCAGGTGCCACCAGCAGCTGTACACATTAACTGTATCAACTGTATCAGCCCTGGACACAGCAACTGGCCAGGAATCCCCAGCCCTGGGGATTCCCTCCCACAGCAGCATCTGCCATGCCAGCAGACACAGGGAGACCATCACAGGAGTTGTCCCCCAGCATCCCCTTCCTGGGCTGTCTGGAGCAGCTCAGAGCACCTCCACACCAATTTTGCTGTGTTTAAGTAACATTCCCAGGATCACTTATGACATGTTGCTTGGTCCAGGTGGCTGGTATCCCTGTGTTGAAGGAATCTTTCCTTTTTCCCTCATCTCTTCCCTTCCCACGGGAACAGGATGACCCAATGACAAAGCACTGCATTGTATCCTTCACTCATATGAACCTTACTGATTACAGTTACTGTTTAGGGTAATTTTATAAACACATACAGCAGGTTTAAGCTTTCTTTTTATTTATTTTAATTAAATAATTGAGGATAACAAAATGCCAAAATTCTCAAAAAAAACCCCAGCAGTAAATCTGAAGACCTAAACAAGTTCAAGGAATTATAATCTTTTCCCTTGAAAACTCTCTTTTAGATTTGTAAACTCATATAGGATGGGAAGAAGGAAGTTTGCTGAATTTCCCCAAGAGACTTCAGTGACCCACCATTACCTCTGCATTACACTGATGCAAGGCAGGGAAGATCTGCTTGCACCATGCTTTTCTACAGGTTTGGGTTTCTTTTATATTCTGCAGCAGAATGATTTCAGCAAATAGCATGGCAGTGGTTTAAGAGGTCTGACACTGCCAGCCAAGTAGTGACCAAACCAACCACTGCCCTCTGCTGAAAGCAGCCCGGAATCCCCACGGAGCTCCCAGTGGTCCAGAAAATTATGGTCAAAATCCTATTTTGCTGTGAGGATGGAAAAACTCAAATTATTCCCTTAGATCATGAATCTTCCCTTCAGATCAGCTGCTAAAGTCCTATATTTCATGGCTTCCATGTTGTATTCCTGCTGCAGTGATGCATCTTCACATCTCCTTCAACCTCAGAATATTAATCACTCTGTTAACTAATGCAGTTGGGGTTCCCTCACTACAAGAGCTCTAGGAGCCCTAGGTGTTTCCTCACGCATACCTTGGTGTGTTGGACCTCACAGAAATCCCTCATAGGGTCTCCAGCTCACTGCTGGAAACGGACAGCATTATTTGTTCATGGCAAACAATGGACAGTAAGCACTGGGGAGACTGTACCCCAAATCCTGTGCTCAGTTTTGGGCCCCTCATGACATGAAAAACATTGAAGTGCTGGTTCAAGTTCAAAGAAGGGCAATGGAGCTGAGGCAGGGGCTGGAGCACAAGTCCTGTGAGGAGTGGCTGAGGGAGCTGGGGGGCTCAGCCTGGAGAAAGGGAGGTTCAGAGGGGACCTTATGGCTCTCTACAACTCTCTGACAGAAGGTTGTAGCTGGGTAGGGGTCAATATCTTCTCCAAAGTAACAAGAGACTGAACAAGAAGAAATGGGCTCAAGATGTGCCAGCATAGGTTTAGGTTGGATAGGAGGAAAAATGTTTTCATTGGAAGGATGGCCAAGCATTGAAGCAAACTGCCCAGGGAAGTGAAGGATTCAAAAACTTGGAGGCATTTAAAAGACATGTAAATGTGGCACTTACTGACATGGTTTAATGAGGGACTTGACAGTGCTAGGTTAATGGTACTGACATGGTTTAATGAGGGACTTGACAGTGCTAGGTTAATGGTTGAACTTAACGATTTTAAAGGTCTTTTTCAACCTATATGATTCTATGATTCTGTGATTTCTTGTCCCCCTCAGAACTTGTTGTATATCTGTCCCCAAATCCCCGAGGGGCAGTCCAGGGCAGTCCCTGCCTCAGGACCTCTGGCTTGGCTGGAAATGTTCACCAGAGCTGCATTTAGGTGAAGACAGAGGGTGGGGAGTACCTGACACAGATTGTCCAGAAAATGTGTGGCTGCCCCTCCGTGGAAGCGTTCCAGGCCAGGCTGGACAGGGCTTGGGGCAGCCTGGTGTCAGACAAAGCATCATTCGGGCACAGCAGTAGGAGGGTGTTGATGCTCAGCCTTGTCAGGGAGGAGGGCAGATGCAGGGCCTGATGTACCAGATGTACCCCCGGGCCCCCTCAGCAGTCTGACAGGTCCCCCACACGGGCTGGGCCGTCCCCCCGCCCCAGGCCGAGCTCGGCGCTGGCTCCCGGCGGCAGCGGGGCCTGGCGGGGCCGAGGGGAGCGGAGCGGGACGGGCACCGCGGCCGCCGCGAGATGGCGCTGAGGGAGAGGCCGAGGCGGGAGAGCAGCGGCCCCTGAGGGACGGGACAGAGGCTCCTGGAGGGTGGGCTCAGACCTCGTCCTGCAGAGCCAGGATCTCCTCTATCCTGTCCCCTCTGTAACAGGACCCCGACCCCTGGATGCGGGGCACAGCGTCCCTTCCGGGAGCGGATCCTCAGTGGTGAAGCTCAGACGTTGTCCCCTCTGTGATCGGACCCCCATCCCCTTAGTGGCAGGACTCCCTTTCTCTGCAGTAGGGGTTCAGACTACATCCTCTGAGGCAGAACCCTCACTCTGTCCCTTGGTTGTGGTGGGTCAGATCATGTCCCCTCAGAGACAGGATATCCCTGATCTGCAGTGTCAAGACACACGTGAGATAGGATCTCTGTAGTGGGGCTCAGACCTAGATCCCTCAAAGCTAGAAACTGCAGACCCTTGGTGGAGTGCTCAGACTGTGTCTCCTAAAAGAGGCAGGATGACCCTGCCCTGTGGTGGAGCTCAGACCATATCCCCTCAGGGGAAGGACCCCTGCTCCATCCCTCACTGTACTGCTCAGACCTCTTCCCTTCAGAGGCAGGACCCCAGCTCTGTCCCCTCGATGACCAGACCCAGGGTGTTGGAGCTCTCTGGATGCTCCTCCAGTTGCCTGCGGTCAGAAGCAGGACCCAGACCGGGTATTGACAGCTGTGGCCAAAGCAAAAACCACTGTGACCATGACCATAGTAAGAAGGACAGGCTCAGCAATAGAGGGACCCCACAGATGCTCTGGGCAACCCTGCTTCCCTCAGCTTGTGACACAAGAAAGAGGACATTCTCCTTTCTTTGCCCACCAACACACATAACATAGCTGAGTTGTGGCCCCATCACTCAGCTGCTCTGGGCATTGAACAGCCTACATGCTCCCAAAAACAGTAGCAGTTCAGGCATGGGACATGGTCAGGGCTGGGAATTTTCTTTGCACGTGGTTGCAGCTGGGATTTGGCTTCGGGTGATGCTGTGCAGGGGTAGCTCCTCTAGCCAAACATTGGAAGGAATGCCAAACTGCTACAAACTATGGGTTGTGCTGGCAACTTTACAAGAAGGGTTCCCCTGTTCTTACCTTGGCAAATACTTGTGTAAATGCTGTGAGATAGCCCCGGATAACTTTTCCCTCTACAAATCCTTCCTCTGTATTTGTTGAAGCCCCAGTTTGGTCCTAATGACCCCTTTCATCCTGTAGCCACATGAGTAGGTCACTATGTCTTGTATCTATGTATCTATGTCTTGACTTGTTTGGTGAGCCATGTTCAGTGTCCCAGAAACACCTGGCTAGAGTTGCTGTCATGGTCTGGAATCCATCCACTCCAGGGACAACTGGTCCAAGCCCAGGCCCCTAAGAGAACTGTGGATATACAGCATGGGTGCATTGCTGGATCCATAACTAAGAAATGCTCTGGGTCAGTCACATCGCTGGAGCATGTGTGGGAATATTTTTTCATCTCCAATACAAACCTGGACAGTTACACACTGCATTAGACTCTGACAGTTTCCTGTCTGAAACTGTTTCATTTGTCATCCTCTTGAGTTGCTAGTAAATCAGAGGGGGAAAAAATGGTATGACTTATCCCTTCCATTCTCAAACACAAAGTGCTCCTGGTTAGAAAATGCGTGCCTGCCTCAGGAATTTCCTTTGGGTTACCAAGTCACTATTGAAGGAAAAGGTTCTGATGGAAATAAGTTACCACATACCAGTCCTGGGAACCACTTACCTTGGAGCATAGAGCTCCAAAACAGATCACCATGGTCACCTTATGCATTGTCCCCAGACAGTAACTGCATGTCTGAAAAAGCTCCCAAAAAGCACAGTTCAGGGTCTTGCTCAACTACAGCCCTTTGTGGGCATCCACAGAAGTTCACAGTCAAGAAAACACTTGAAATGTAGAGGACTTAAAAGTCTCCAAGTACAATGTGCCATTGCAAAAAAGCAAGAGAGAGAAAGTATGTTGCCAAGGTCATGGATCTATGTCAAATGATGTCACCCACTCTCTGCATTACAGAGAAGGAAGGACCCAGCCCAGTTCCTCTCTGACGTTAGGTCTCACTCTGGGACAATTTTTGGGTGTGAGAATGGGCTCTTGAAACATTTCTTTCTTCTAAAAGCACAAGTGGAGTGCTCTGCCTTGCCTCAAGCTAACTTTGATGTGGTTCCATCCAGTGCTAACTGGTAAAGGAGAGAAAAAAATCCCAAGAACAAACTGAACCTGAAGTAAAGTTCTGCTTTTCTCCTGGCAGAAACCCTGAAACATGAGAATAATTAAACCCAGGAAAAATGGTATGTAACAAACTGAGAACAGCAATGATTATCTCCTTTCAACGCCTTCTCAGAATATTGATATATTCCACACCCTCACTCTGGCAGTCTCTGTGCACTCCTTTCCTCAAGTTTACCTCTTGCACACTGAAAGAAGCTTGATGCCTTTCTTTGGAAAGGTTTCCTAAAAAGTCTCAGATGCTTAGAAAGACTATTCTCCTTCTCAAGCTGAAGATGTTCATGTTCAATTTATTCCCACTTGATCCTCCACTGGTTCTACCTTTTAATATAAATACCTCTTTTACCACAATACATTTAATATAAATATTTCTTTTTCACTCAGACTTCTTTTGTTTTGCTTACAAACAGCATCTTTCAGCTTTGGTTGACTAAGTGATCGGGATGCTTGTAACAAAAAATATGTCTTGGTTTCTCTGATCCAAGCATAGTCTGAATTTCTTGAGACTCTCCTGCACTCTGTGGACCTGCTTGCTGCTTAATTCCACCTTGTTTCTCCTTAGGAGCAGAAACTTCTGTGGTTCAAAATGCATAACGGGAGACAAAATTTCCCTTATCCCACTTCTGTCCCTCATTGCACATAGCTCTGTCCATGTCACACAGCCTTGCTGCAAAGCCATGAGGAAACCATATGCTGGGAACATTTTTTTACGTTCCTTTCCTAATCCATTTGAACCCCTTACAGTTTGACAGGTCAGGCAGACCTAAGAGGTTTTTCTCCCAGCTGGCAGAGAACAGAAGAGCTCATCCCCCTTTAAGCAGGACCCAAAGGACCAGGAGGCCGCATCAGCCTCCAGCCCTGTGAAATGCATAATTCGGTGGGGTGCTCAGAGAGACAATCACCAGTAATCCCGGAGCCTTTCCCTCTAATTCACACTCACGAGGACAGGGAATGTAACCTGCCTGTGACTCATCTCGTTCACAGGCAAAGTGCCACAAAGGAAGAACACTCAGAATGGCTCAGGACAATGCTCCACTGCTTAGCTCCAAGTAAAACAGGAGGAGAGGCAGCTGCAGAGTTGTTTCCAAACAGATCCACAGTGAAACGGTGACACAGCAATTCACACAAGTCCAAAACAGAGCACAGATCTGACATAAGCAGCCTCTTTTACAACCCAGCCTAGGAATGGGAGCGCAGCTCACCTGGCTGGGAATTTGATCAGTTTCTGAGTGACAAGTCAATGCAGAAAAACATGGTGATGCATCAATCAGAGAGTTGTGTGCAGCATCCAGGTAACTCCAAAACCTGCCCCTTCCTCTCTTTTCTGCAGAGTTGTGTCCCATGGGTCAACATAGGCTGTTATTTCAGAGGCAGAGGAGCCCTCAGCCTTGCAGATGAAACGTAGAAACTATGGAGGAAGTGCAGTGAGTGGCTACATCTGGCTAAATATCCATGTAGGGAAATGGCATCCTTACCACCTCAGCACTGTTGTGCATCAGAACTCTGGGGTGTCCTATACCCTCTACCCTAAAACATTAACCTACCCTGGTAGATATTATGGTTTTCTCAGTATACTGACACTTGCTTAGACCACATTAAATTTCTCTGTCTGCTCTGTGGGAACTAAAGTAACTGTATTTCTAAGCAGTTTCATTCATTTTGTCCTGGTTTAATGAATGCTCTTTCAATTCACCCCTTGGGAAGTCAATTTAAAATGCAAAAATGTTTCTGCAGAGATAAGCTCCCACCTAACTGCTCTGTGCTACTGCCTTGGCACACATCACAGACTTCTTTGCGTTTTAGTTTAGCCCGGTCCTGGAAGTGGAAGCTCTGGAAACTCCAGCAGGAAGGACTAACCTGGCTAATATTTGTAGGGTGCTATCTACATCCTTTTGAGACAATTTCAACATAAATGTTGACTGTATTCATTCTGCCCTGCATTTGCTCACACTGGACCCACCTAATCTTCCCTCTCACATCCATCTGGTGAGCTGAGCTGTAGTGTGGGAAGGCAGAGAAACATGGGGAGAAGGGCAAACACAGCTACAGCCACCCAGGGAGTGGAGCTGGCATAAACCAGCAGGAGCAGAATGAATGGGGCAGGGATGTTGGGTAGAGCAGGTGTCCCTCTGAGACTATGGGGCTGCTGTCAAGTCTGAGGCCATGGTGCTTGAAGTGAAGAGGAGAGCAATAGAGAGAGTGCTCTGGTCAGACTCACTCAAAACCCTGAGGCCATCCTTGGCATGTAATGTGATGAATGTGGTGAGAGAGGCTCCTTCCCTCCTTGAAGAGATAATACCCAAGTCAACCTCATCAGTAGAGGGTGGTCCCAGCCAAAGACAAGGAAAAAGAAAAGGCATTGGTGACTTTCATGAAGAGGCCCTGCTGCATCCCAAATAAACTTCCTTACTGAGAGTACAGGAGCCAGCAAAACTTAGAATCACAGAATATCCTGAGCATGGCTTCATGTCATTCCCTTGGGTCCTGTCACTGGTCACCAGAACAAAGAATGGTGCTGTCCCTCTGCTTCCTCTTGTGAGGAAGTTTGTGATGAGGACTGAGGATCCTCAATCTCCTCTTCTCCAAGCTGAATCAGCCCAGTAACCTCAGCCTCTCCTATAGGACCTCCCCTCCAGACCCTTTACCATCCTTTGGATGCTCTCTAACAGCTTAATATCTTTATTGAATTGTGGTGCCAAAATGAAAGTGCATACAATATTCAAGGTGAGGCTGCCCCAGTGCAGAGCAGAGTGGGACAATCCCCTTTCTTGCCCAGCTGGTGATGCTGTGCCTGGTGGCCCCAAGACAGGGTTCACCCTCCTGGCTGCCAGGGCACTGCTGACTCACATTCAACTTTCCATTGACCAGGACCCACAGGTCCCTTCTGTAGCACTGTTCATACATCCAAGATTGTCCCATCCCATGTGAAGAACCCATCACTTGTGTTGTTGAACTTCATATGGTTGGTGTTTGTCCAGCCCTCTGTTTCATCAAAATCTCTCTGAGGGAATCAACAGTTCCTCCCAGTTTAGTTACCAGGACCATTCTTCTTGCTCTTCCTGAAAACTGGGACAACATTTGCCAGCTTGCAGACTGTGTTGCATGTAGATCCTACCAAAACAGAAAACATGACGGATGTCTTCAGGAGGGCTATTAAGCATGCAGAGGGAAGCTCACAGTGAGATGAAATGAGGTACTGTGTTTTTAAAAGAGTAAATTATGCCTCTGCTTGTCATCATATTTCCCACAGATTGGAAACTGCATTCTCAGGAATGTCCAAGCTGATCTGTGTCTCCATAAAAGCTTAGTCTTCATTAAACCAGGGAAATACATCATTTGAAGGAAGCCTTTGTGCACTTCAGACACAAACTTCTCCAAAATCACCCCCAGCTGAGACAAACTGTTCCAAGACTTCACCCTTCTGCTGCAGTATAGGCAGTCACAGTGTTTCAGCTGACATTCTGGTTCTGGGAGAAGGTTCAAGTCTGCCCAGGGTTATAACCAATAAGTGAAATTAGCAGTGGCTTCATCTCAGTTAACCTCAAATTGCCTCTGTCTACACAGACATGCCTTGAAGCAATTGAACTCAAGCTTTCCCTTGGCACTGGATCAAGCACCATGGATTTGCATTTGAGTTTTAGCTCATACTTCACATAACATTTATGCAGACAACAGGCGTATATGAGCACTTACAATCAGCTTCCCTTCCTCCTTCCTATTTCCACAGCAAATTGGCAAGGAGTGTTTCTGACAGGCTTTTAAAGCCCAAATGGTCAAAATAAATAGGTATGGTATTTATAGACTACTAAGATTATAGGAATAAAAACATGAGCCTTCTGCTGAGCTGTATAGCTGAGATTCAGCCTACATTAAATCATGACCTTTAGAGATCCCTTCTGACCCTAATTCTATGATTCTATGCAAACCCCTCTATACCCAGCATAAGACTTCACTGTGTATAGAGATTGAATTCCCATGTTACACATGGTTACTACAGGTGAAGAATTAGAATGCTTCCTAATTGTTCCCTTCAACCCCATCATTTCCAGCATTCTCTGACACAGAGGTCATTGGGACTGCCTTCAGAGATTTAGTTTTACCCACTGAGTCCCACTGCCTTCCCCACTGAGAGACACAGGCAGTTGGAGACATCAGTGGTGCCCTGGAGAGCCTGGGAGTTTGGTTCATTGCAACCTGGTGCAGGAGCTGGTGATGCAGTTTGTTTGTAGCAATGTCACCAACTCTTCATTCTTGCAAAATAAAGCTATGAGAGTATCATGGCCACAGCTCTATGGCTGTCCTAAAACTGGCAGCAATACCTTTCTGAGATATGCAAATGTAAGATAACACATAGAGAAAATTACTTGATGCAGACAAGGACAGAGTTGTACCCTGTGCCTTCCCAGATCTTCAGGATGTTGTTCAGCACAACACCCTGAGCTTCACCACAGCAATCACCAGGGATGTGCTACAAAACTTCATCCAGTGACAAGTCTCCCTGGGATCTGGCTAAAGGAATGCAAACACAGGCCAAAAGTAGAAGGTGGCCTACATGGAAAACAAGTTCTGCTGAGAGACACCAGCCTTCATTCTTCTCTTTTGGGGATAACACCCACTCGGCAAATTCGAGCAGTCCATAGAAATGATACAAACTGAATGATGGCTGGAGGAGGTGGCAGAAATCTGTCTCAGAGGAGAGCACAGGCTGAGCTATAGCAGATGTCTGCTTAGACACCAGTTAGACAAAATCTTCTTTTGTCTCTTTCCTTACAAAACCAGTCAGATAAACATCAAGATCTTTTGATGTTCCTGAAGTATTGTGGGGTCTTGGCAAAAGACACAGTGAGACGTCTGGGACTTGTTTACCTGGTTCATGCATGTGGTAGTTCAACAGCATTTCTAAGATCAAAAGGAGAGGCTAGGCCTTTTTTATTCCAAGTGCACAAGGTCTGAAATCCCCAGCCCCCTTCATTTCTTTTTGTTTAGCACTTCCTTTGTGCTGATTTTTGGATTCAGGGGCTGTGATGTGAATCAGATGCTGTCAAGGAATAACAATGTGTCCTCTTGAAATAACAATGTGTCACTTGCTTTTAAAACAAGAATCATTGGCATTGATAATACTTGACATTTACAATATTACTGTCTGCTGGTCCCCTTTCCCACTATCCTTCTGGACACATGGACACTTCCAGATTGTAATCCTGTTTTCTTCTCTTCTGATAAAACCTCCCAGAGACAGTCAGGTACCCACATGTATCATTGCAAGGAATGTTTTCTACTTCTTCTTTCCTTTCAAGCCATTATGCCCTGGAAAAATATCTATATCCATCACTGCTGCTAAATTTCGGACCATCTTTCTCAGTTCTCGCTAAAGAACTAGTCTAGAGACTGCAGGTTCCCACCAGCCCTTATCCTGCCCTATTGGCTCCACAGCCATGAGAGTGGCAGCTCCTGGTTTTTCAAAGATGCTTTTAACAGCATTTACAGAAAGCAGGAGGAAGGAAGATGCTCACAGAAACTTCCAGAGACTTCTGTCTCTAATACCTTCCAAGACCACAGCCCTTAGGACCAAGCAGAAGCATCTGTGCCTCCAAACCCCTCAGAAACCCTGGGCAACATCTCTGTCTGGCTGAGCATTCTCACCACACCTTGGGCCATGGGGGACTGAATGCACATACTGCTCCTCTAGCAGATATAAAGCACACGCTGCACAGCTCCAGATGTTTTTGCCTTGGCCTGTTTATAAGAAAGGATGTCAGTGTCAGGTGCTCCTCACTCACTTGGCTGCACTGCTCAGCACAGGGAAGGTGCTGGATCGGAGGCTGCCTGTTTTTCCCCTCCTAAACCCTTGGTACTACACCTCATGGAAATTTCAGCCCGGACTCTGAGCTGTCACAAATGGCTATAGCAGCTTCAAAGGTGTTTAAGCTGCTGTAAATCAGGAAGGATCTGGATCCTTTGCCTCTGGTGCATCCCTACATGTGCTGTGACTTTATAAGCAATAACTAAGAATAACATTTAGCCCCCCAGCCTGAGTGCTGTGCAGATTATCAAAGTAACTCACCAGGATTGCAACAACACAACTTTCTTCTGTCCTTCATGATCATTAAAATGTCCTTGCCTCCCACATCCAGGGAAAGAGTGAACTCGCTTATCCCCTAAATTATATGGAAATCAACAGAAGCAGCAGAGTCCTTGTTTTACCTGATGTTCCACTTGAGAAGGAGCAGTGTGAGAGGCTCTGTCATGGCAACTGCTCGTCCCTTGCAGACGAGCCGTCTCCAGGCCTCTCCGATTACATCTTTGCCGTTATAATTCACATCCTGCACTTATTAGTGATAAGGTCAATGGGAGCAATTACAATGGGAGCCGCTGAAAACTCTGTTGTTGCACATGCTCCCAATGACACTCACTGTGCTACAGAAACCAAAAATAACTTCCTGGTCTCCCAGAGCGGCATGGAAAATATTTCCCTGTATTTTCTAGGTTATGGATAACTTCCCTTCTTTAGGTTTGCAGTGGCTATTTCCCCAGGAGAGCCAAATACAAATCTCCCTTGGGGCATGTACCGTTTTCCTCTGTTCACCCTGGAGATTGCCATGTCCTCCTTTGAGGGCAAGAAGTCACTCTCCCTCACTTCTCTGATTCCTATTTACATGTACACAGCTTTAACTCAATATTTTTTCCCTTCCTTTTCTCCAGCAACCTCAGACTTACCTCTTACTTTAGGGCTTTTAATACTTGTATGAAGGTGGGAGTGCTCAGTGCACACCCATGGCAGAGAACAGTGACTGCCTGTGTCCTCTGTTGTTCCTCTAAAAGAAATACGTGAAACCCCTGAAACTCCCAGAGGCTCTTTTATACTTTTATTGTAAGGAGAAGGAAGTGTTCCAGGAGCTGCATTTCTTCCCTAAGAGAAACCACATCTGCACTGCCTAGCAGCATGGCAGCAATGGACTAAGAAAATTACTTGTGTTCAAGAGATCTAATTTTTCTGCTTCTTCCTACCACTTTCCCATTTCTTCCCATACTGTCTGTCACTGCCTTCACTGGGCTCTGGCTCTGAGTGGCAAATGCAGAGACTGCCTCTCTGCACTGGCTTAAAAGCTCATTAATTATTTCTGATGGTCTATAAATGTTATTTGGTTTTGACAAACAGTTATAAATTACAGAACTACAGTGGAGAGAACTACTCCACTACTAGTAGTTCTACTTAGAACTACTAAGAGGAGACAGGAAAGGGATATGAGAATCCAGCTGGGCTGAGAATGAGAAAGAGGTGTATCCAGGGACCTTTGTGAAGGTCAGGTCCTGCAGATAAGTCACCATATCATAAAAGCCATTAGCACAAATTGTTTTTCTAGGAGGAATTTGAGTCCCTTTCCCCCATGTGTTTGAAAATACAACTCACACGCACATGGCTTACCCCAGAACTGCCATTGCAGTGACACCTGAAAACCTCATGATGCCAGCAAGGCCTCAGATACAGCCCTGCTGTAATATCCTATGGAACTGAGGTGAATCCCTGACCCCAAGCAGGATAAACTGGCAGGGCAGAAAAGGCAGAGCAGGCACAGGCAGTGCTGGGCAGGGCAAGAAGGGACTCAAAGCCCCTCCACTCTAAATTTATTGCTCTAGTCACAGAGAAATATTCCTTTGCTGGGACTGATCCGTCTGGCTGATCTCAGACTCCCAAAGAAGCACATGAACTTCTGCAGTTCGAAATATGCTAAAGGCTTTGACTTTCCCTGATCCAGATGCAAAAAACACCAGTTTTCTTGACAGCAACAGTTGTGGTAATGACTTGTCGTCAGAGCAAACATCTGTCTCATCTAACATATGGGACAACACAAAAAGGGACCAAGTTATTCTATAAAGAAACCTGATGATCAGGCCAAGAAGACTAGAAGGTTTTAAGCTGGTCTGCACTGCTCTGCAGTCTCCAGAATACTATTAAATGTATGAGGATGTGCAAGGCCTGGAACGGGGATGGATCCCATGCCTTTTCCTGACCTCACATGCTGCATCCAGTTAAGATACTGAGCATCACCCTTTGTAAGCAGCCAGCTGCTCAGGAAGGGAGCCTGGATTATGTAGGAAGGGTTGAATCTTGCAGGAGCAGGATCTCCTCTGAATGGTAAAATGCCCAGCAATCACTCAGATCCTCCCCAAGCCTATGGTCTCCCACCTTCTTCTTCTTGCTCATCTGAAAAAAAGATATTAACCCTTGGACTCTACTCTCCACCTCCTTAACTCTGTTCTCCCTGATTCCTGGTCCTTTTCAAGAGCAGCCTTCCCTCCATCCATCTCATAAACCTCACCAGTCTTCTTTTTCTTTCATGCCTTCTACGTCTTCCATGGCCCAAACTTTGGGTGTTTTAGAGCCAGCCCATCCCAACATAGGGAACAATTTGGTTTATTCCTGCTGTTTTATGGGATCAGATGTGACAGCAGTGAACACAACAGAAAAGCTCTTCACTGGAGGAAATACAGGGAGACTGGAGTTCAGATCTGATGACTGGGAACCATTTCAAGTGTTAATCATTCTTTGTTGTTCTTTATCCAAGTTGAAGCTAAATCTTAATCCCCTTAATCCCACTATTTTCATATGAAAGGTCTGCAGGCAATGTGGGAGATAAACTCATTTATTTCTCTTAGAAGTTATATCAAGGAGCACGATGGGAAGATCCGCATAGGCAGGAATTTTTAGGTACAGTCCCCCAGGGTGCGAGAGCCGTCTTCTTTTTTCAAACCTGATTAATTCTGCATCAGCTGGGCACATTACAGACACCATTTTCCTGAAGTCTACAGTGTATTCCCTGGGCCACAGCTGCTGCTTCTGCCACTACTTGCTATTTGTGGAGTGATTGCATCTGACAAATAGCAATGGGGAGACATTTCAGGAATGACTCAGAGGCAAAGACAATTTCACATCCAATTTTATATCCAAGGACAGCTCTTCACTGGTTACAGAAATATGAATGGATGAAGCTTACTCCCACTGCAGCATCCTCTTGGGATCTTGTCACATCCTAAACCATGAGTATCCATCACCCTTCAGCATTTCTCTGCTCCAGGCACCAGGGGCAATGACTGTCAAGCCCTCAGCACATTTTTTTGGGTTTCTCCCAGACTGGTGACAATGTGCTGGGTCTGGATGTACCTATTTATTCTTGAAGGAGCTGCCAGTGGTCTCTCCAATCTGAACAGCTTTTGTGAGTCAACAGGATTTACTAACTCACTTTTCTTTCCTAGTCTGGGTGTCCTGAGACATTGAATGTAGCTGTGCTGGGATCTTGCCAATTTGCTGATCTAGCAGCCACTGCCATTTTTGCAGCCCTCTGCTGTTTGCCCCTTCTGGTGCTTCTGCATCAATCCTCATCCAATTTCCATTCCTTCCAGTACCAGAATTTCCATTATAATTCCCCAACACACATAAAATCTCCTTATGGTGACAGCATAACAACACTTTCATGATGTGACAAGATGCTGCCACACAGGAATCTACCCACACAGACCTCATCATCTGAGACATTTCAAACACAGTCCCAAGTTCCTGTAGGAAATACTGTAGGATCAACAAATTCAGGCTACTGCTTTTCAAATCCCTTTGCTAAAAACAACTGCAAACTTTTAACCACTCTGGTGAAATCAGCCAAGAAACACCCTGAGCTATGGTTTGCATGTTCACACCGAGCTGTCCCTAGAGGAACATTGCTCTTTGCTGGCAGAGCTTGGTGTGACTTTATCCCAGAGAGGGCTAAGACAACAGTAACCCTGCCTTCCTCCCTTTCAGCACCATTCCACAGAGCACAAGCTCTCTCTCTTTCTGCCCCATCCTGGGGAGGTCTGTAACATGCTCCATGTTGACCAGTTTCACAGCACATGGCACTGCTGGGCAATTTGTGGAGCAGGAGCATGGCTAAGGGCATCCTTAGGCTGTAGTGATGAATTATCCATAGTGAGCAGACAGCCTGGCAATACTGAATGCTCAGGCTCCATCAGGATGAGGAGAATTGAGGCTATTTCCCTCCACATCCCGTCCTTTCTGCAGCACTGTCCAAAGCCCATTCAGGAAATGAAGCAGCAAGTGGCAGATGTCAGTAGTGCAGCTTGCAAGCTGCAACACTGCTGAGCTTCAGATACAATCCCAGAGCTTAGCATAATCCCCAAACAATTAAAAATGGATCTTCAGTGTTCAGTTTCCAAAGCACCCACAATATGAATTACTGGTGACAGAACATCAGTCAGGGTGGGATATAGCCACAGTAGTGACTCTCCTGCACCTGCAGGACCCACCTGCTAATGGGGAGAAGCCTTGTCTCCCACTGTGGGTAAGGTTGCCCCTTACCACATCTCTGCTGCCCTGCACAGAGAATCATTGAATCACAGAATCATTTAGGTTAAGAATTACAACTACGATCATTTACAGGCACTTTGAAGTCCATCACTAAACCATGTCCCTAAGTGCCAGATCTACACATCTTTTAAATACTTCCAGGTATGATGACTCCATGACTTCCAGGGACAGTCTGTTCTGATGCCTGACCACCCTGGTCAGACCACGTTGTTCAAAACCCCATCCAGCCTGGCCTTGAACACTTCCAGGGATGAGGCAGCCACAGCTTCTCTGGCTACCCTGTTCCAGGGCCTCACCACCTCACAGGGAAGAATTTCTACCTAATATGCAATCTTCCATCTTAAAGCCATTACCTCTTGTCCTATCATAGCTTTGTCAAAAGTCCCTTTCCAGCTCTCTTGTAGCTCCTTTGGGTACTGGCAAGCTGCTGTAAGCTCACCCTGCAGCCTTTTCCAGGCTGAAAAACTCCAATTCTTTCAGACTGTCTCCATAGGAGAGGTACCCAGTCCTCTGAGCATCCTCATGGCCTCTTCTGGACTCACCACAACAGCTCCATATTCTTCTAATGTTCAGGACACCAGGGGTGGAAGCAGCACTCCAGATGGAAACTCACCAGAGCAGAGCACAGGACAGAATCTTCTCCATCACCTGCTGTCCTCACTGCTTCTGTAGCTGCCTAGGACACAATTAGATTTCTGGGCCGCCAGTGCACACTGATAGCTCATGTCCAGCCTCTCATCCACCAGCACCACCACCAAGGCTGCTCTCAATCCATCCTATGCCCAGCCTGTATTTGTGTTTGGGAATGCCCCAATGGATGTGCAGAACTGTGCACTTAGCCTTCTTGAACTTCATGAGTCCCTACAGTAATGGCAATTAACAGTAGATATTAACACCTAACTTTTCTTCCATTGTTATTAATATTAATCATAGTAATTGTTGTTATACCTCTGTCAGTTAGAAGAATAATAGAGTTATTGTGGATATTATATGCAGTTATCTGTACCTGCAACCCTGAAGTACCTCAGTGCTCATCATGTTCCAGGCCTGTTCCAGGCTTTCTCTGAGCCAGCCATAGTGGCCTGAGCCTCAAAGCACAAGCCAAGAGGCTCCTTGGGGAGATGCTGGAGGGAGGTGAAGCAGTGGGGACATGAGACATGTCAGCACCCTGGCATGGTGAAAGCGTGCAAGTCAGGGAGTAGAGGGAAGTCTCCATCATAACCTTCCTGCATGACCTCCAAGGAGGTTATTCGGAAAGCTGCTGGAGACAGGAGGCAGATGAAGCTTACAATGCTTAATTGCAGGTATCTCCTTGTGTGTTAATGCCTAATCTCACATTACAGCCATCAAGGAGCTCATCAGCACTGTCAGCACAGACTAATTAGCAATTTAACTGAGTGAATGTACAGCTAACCCATTTGTCTAAACATAAGCATCACACGTTATTTGAGATGCTTGGATGTATCTCTGACTGAAACCTGCTGAATTTCTTCATGGTGCAGCTCCCCACCAGTTACATGGAGATATTACAGCTCACTCCTCTACAGCTGAGTGTTCTGACATCCCACTCACCATGATAAGAGGAGCACAGAGCTCTGTGCTCAACTGAGAGACATCAGTTATATCAGTAACAAGACAAGAGTTTTGTTTTGTGGCAAGGCCACAATGCTCAGCACCTGATTCACTCAGTTTTGGGCTTCTATATAATCTCATATCTGCATGAAAATCTCAAGATGAGCCAAACACTACATCTATATTTTGAATATATTTACATACTTCAACCCATCACAGAAGGTTATAATATCTGTGAATGAGAAGACAAGTCCAGCTACATATGCTGACCACATCATTAACAGTGATTCACTGTTCCAGTCAGGAACATTGCAGAAACCAGTGTGTGTCCTGCTGGCCACCCTCTGCTCCCCAGAAGTGACACATGACAAAGATTCTTCGTCCTTCCCCCAGGTGTGCAACAGGTTGTACTAGAGACCTTACAGTGTTCACTCCAACTTGAATTATCCTGCAATCACAGACTCCTGCAACAATGCATGGATGCACAATGTGAGTGTTGTGTCCACCAGTGTGGTCTCATGTCAGGAAGGGTTCTCTAAGGGGCAGGTTTTTTGTTCATTCTGGAATCAACAAAAATAATGGAATAACATCATTTGATGGAATGACATCATATGTGCCATTTGTCCTTCTTTCATTTCTCCTCTGTGCCAGGAGGCCTGGGGGGCTCTGCCTTGGCAGCAGACTTCAGGTTACCCTGGCTGTGGAAAGCCTGCCAAGACAGCGTGGCTGGGGCACACCTCTGCCTCCATCCAGCTCTGAGCACCAGCACAGCAGGGCCAGAGAGTTGTTTCTGGCCCCCCTCCAGCAGGTGTTTGACCTTCCTGCTTCTGAACAGGGATTTTGGCAACAAGACCCATGATCAGTATTTATTTGTGAGTCAGACAGATAAACAGCAGTTAACCCACGTCCAGAGAAGGGCAACAGAACTGGGGAAAGGTTTGGAGCACGTCTTGTGAGGAACAGCTGAGGGAGCTGCGGGCGGGGGGGGGCCCTGCCTGGAGAAAAGGAGGTTCAGGAATGATCTTCTTGGTCTGTACAACTCCCTGAAAGGAGGATGTAGCCGGGTGGGAGTGTGTCTCTTCTCCCAAGTAACATGTGACAGGACAAGGGAAATGGCCTCAAGATGCACCAGGGGAGATTACAGTTGGATATTATGCAAAATTTCTTCATGGAAGGGGTAGTCAGGCATTGGAGCAGGCCACTTAGGGAAGCGGTGGAGTCACCATCCCTGAAGGGATTCAAAGGACATGTAGATGTGGCACTTGGGGAGATGATTTAGCAGTGGAGTTGGCAGTGCTGGGTTAATGGTTGGACTCAATGATTTTAGAGCTATTTTCCAACCTCTATGATTCTATTGATTCTATTTCAGCTGTCTTTCTTTATGTGCTTCATTAAACTGGTGACTTTGAGCCTTTGACTATGGCTACACAACCAGCCAGGATCCCCATCCCAGGAATTAACATTGGTGATGGTTGTTGGATGGAGCTTGTGATTTCTTCCTCCTGGCCCAGGGCCATGGGAAGGACTCTTTGTTACTCAGCAGCCTGTTTAATCATTTACAGCAGGGCAAAGGTGGAGAAGGCACAATGCCCCCGTGCTCTCAGTGCCTGGGGAGGTGTCACACTGGAAGGTCTCCCAGCCCTCACATCCTGGTCCTGCAAGCCCACAGGAGGCTGACCTGGGGACTCCGCCCCTGCTGTGGCAGAGCTCTCTGGGAAGGCTAAGTTATTTCAAGGGGGTTTCAAAACATTGTTTACACCACATCTAGCCGCAGATCTCCCAGGTAATGCCATTCTTTTGCTTCACACTATGTGCCTACTTGACCCACACCCAGTTCTTTGCCTTCCCCGCCCAAGGAGAAATTAACTCCTTCTCACCCAGGGCAAGATTCCCTTTCACACCCAGGGAGCCCGGGCCATTCGTGGTGACACAATTTCTGTCCGCAATGCTGACACTCGCTCTGAGCCCCAAAATATGCCAGTGGGCATCCCAGTCCCTGCCTTAGGGTCAGGAGCAGCTCTGCAGTTCCCTTCCCCACTGCCATGCATTGGAAGTATCCATATTTCTGGTGGGTGAGTGCCTTGTTCAAGGATCTCTGTTTGTCATTCCCTGAATCCTCCACGCATGGCCCCCGAGCCCCAAGCACTGAAAACACTGTGGGAACAAGAAAATCGATAAGACATAAACAAGAAGACTGTAAGAAACCTGTGTGTCACTGATGGGAGGGCCTTGTTTCCAAAGTAACTGGGTGGATCTTCAAACTACTGAGATCTGGATTGGGAAGGACATGAGGAGGTGACCTTGTCCTTCCCTCTGCCCCGCGGCAAGATCAAGCATGCCTGAACCAGTCCTGAGAGCTCTGTTTACCCTGTCTTTGGAACATCCAGGCCCACATTTGTTGCCTCCAGCTCTGCCAAGTCCCTGCCTCAGTGTCCCTATCCGTAAAAGGAGGAATGGTCAGAACTAGTGGATCCATTGCTGTGCTACTTGAGAGGAAAGAAGTGGGGAGGGAAACCTTTGGCTGGTGACTGATGATTCACAAACATCTTGTGAAAAACAATAAATAAGCCTGGAGTATTGTGTACCTATGGACAGGAACTGTGGCCAGATTTCCAAAGGATATCAGGTATCTCCTTTTAACTTGTAGCAAGTCTTACATTTTATTTTATTGGGCATGGAGAAGTGTGGGAATCACAGAGCTGGACTTCCTAAGAATGGTCAACATTTGGTAGATTAGACCTGCAGTCAGAAGAGTGGCAAGAGGATCATTATTTGTGTCTAACACTGCATGTATCTGACCCTCGTGTGTGCACATGATTCCAAGTACACCCAAAAGGGTGTTTTTAAAAGGGCAGCATTTTTTGGCACTTACAACCTCAAGATCTGAACTCTACTGCCTTGAAATATGTCTTGAGCCTCCAAAACTCACTTATTGTGAGTACAGGTCTCTGGTCAAGAAGAGTCTGAAGACAGGAGGTGACAAAGGCTCCAACATGGGCTGGGGGATATCAAAGTCCTTTGGGTGCTGGGGCTTATGCAGAGGCACGAACCTATTTCAGCTGTCTGAAACCATGGATGGGCTGCACCTCTGCTGGAAAACATGAGGAACCATGAACAAAAGGAGGCTGAAAACCAGGCTTTAAACCCCAGATGCTCTCCTGCACTCTAACAGCATTCCAACATACATCCCATAAACCTCCAATATCACAAAGGAGCAGGGAGAAAAAAACAAAACCGAAAAGGACTTTTTCTCAGATTTGAACAATAGTTTTGGCACATGCCAGAGCCAACTTAGCTGAAGTTGATTTGGTGTCCTATATCTTATAATGTTCCTAATTTAGCTCTCAAGTCACTGCTTCAGCCAGTGACTTGATACACTAAACCTGTATCATTAAATCATCTCGCAGCTCTCCGGGGAACAGATAAGATTCAGGATGGCCTCTCAGCATTACTGTGCAATTTAGGTCTGTTTAATTCCCTTTAGCCAAGAAATATGATGAAAATGTATCTAGGAGACCAGTAATCAGCCATACAGCTTCTATTCTTGACAGATGCACAAGCCCAGCTTTCCGCTGATAGTAATTGCTGAGAGCTAGGACCTCATGATTTATCCAAGGCTCTTAAGAGCTTGATATCTGCTGTTCTTCCAGCAGGGAAATGCAAAGTTTAAATATAAAACCTGCCTTGAAAAGTTCTGTGCAATCCAATCAACCAGTAAATTTCTTACAGATGATAGCACACTGATCCTGGCGTAATCCAATGTTTCATAAATGTCTTAGAAGATTAAGGCATCATTTTCTGCCCAAATGACAGAGGAGATTCACATGTCTGCAGAGTAAACACTGGCAACACTCTTGCATAAGAGCCAGCAATATTGTTAAAATTCTCCTTTGTGCTTCCTTACAAGGGCAATTACATAACCAGAAGCCTTCCATCTATCAAAATAAATCCTTTTCATTAAGCAAGATGCTGTAGTGTAAGTGCACAAACACATCCATGGGAAGGAAGGGAAGGTGGCTGGACTGAATTGCCTGACTGACCCGGAAACACGATTTTAACCCTGCAGTGACTCACCCCTGCTGGCTATTCTCTTTGGTTGATTTCTAGCTCTGACTCATGAATCATAGACCCCCACATGCCAGACACTGTGCTTACAGTCACACATGTCCCATCCTTTATAACAGACAAGGGTTGTGCCTGCAAAAGAGAACGGGTCAGAGCAAGACTCTGGCTGAAACATCTGCAGGTGCAGAACTGCCAAAGAAACCTCACCAGATGCCTGCCAAAATGTATCCTGCTCAGCCAAGCTCCCTTAGGGACTAGTAGTTCTGCTGCTCCCTCTGCCAGAGGCTCCCTTAGTTCCCAGTTTATCCTAAACTGCAATGAGATCTGCAAGTTATGGCAATTCCTGTCTGAATCCTAAGGTGACAGTAGACAGGAGCAGGTGTCTGCATGTGACCTTTCATCCAGATTCCATAGCATCCATGAGGAGAGATTCCCTAGGATGAGATGTCCCAGTCAAGCCTGTTTCCCTCTGACTATGGAGGGTGAGTCTGTGTCCTGGTTTAGGGCAAAATTTGGGAGGAAACCTCCAAATGGATTCCCTCTAGAAAGCAGACTCAAGTGGCGCCTCCCCCAACTGGTTTGGGAAAAGATTTCCTTGGAGAAAAGTGGAATAAAACTGTTTATTCAACAAGGAAAGTATTCACAGTGCAATAAAATGAATAAAATTAAACAATAAAACCTCTCGCTGTTCTGAAGAGATGGCAAATTCAGAAAGTCCTTTTCATGAGCTTGATAGCTTGGCTCACTCAGTCTCTATCAGTCCCTCCTGTGCTGGAAACTGCCGTGGCCCATGCCAGGTCCCGGTGGGTCACAGGTGAGAGCTCCTGATGTTTTTCTGGGTTTTCAGTCCAGAGCAGGCTTGAACAGTTCCAAGAAAAAGAAAAGCCACAGTCTGGGGAACTTCTCTCCCTCAGATAGCTAAAAGCAAAGGAGAGCTCTCTAACCGTCCATCCGTGCTGCAGGCAACACAGCCCAGGAGAAGGATGTGGAAGAGCAAGTGCAGCTCATGATAACAAACTCCATGCTTGGTTTTCCCCCTCTTCCCTCTTGGAACCAGTCTTAAATGTGTAGAACTCAATATCCAGCATAAACAGAACAGACAGCTGGGGATATGAGCATCATAAAGTCACCCCAGGACAATCTGCCACAATCTGCAACACCTCTGCATCAGTTCTACAAAGAGATACAGCAATGAGCAGCTTTGCCATCACCTCCTATGGTACTACATATAGCAGCTGTCCCAGGAAAAATCACATCAAGGGTGACACATACGTGTCCTGAAGAACCAGCTGGCAAATGTGCCAACTAACCTGGAATAAAAGATCTATGCTGTCTGTTCCCCAGCAAGAGACCCCGGGAGAGCCTGGGCGTGCTCCCTCACAGGAAATCTGTGGGATGTCTTGCCCTCACCTGGGCTTCTCCTTGAGCTGGTAGCTCGGATTAGGACAAATATATTATCCTCAAGGGAGATAGGGCCAAGTTGTGCAGGAGCTCTGAGGATGCCCATCAGAAGCTGAGATGAGCTTTGTCTCTGTTTTTCTTATTTCCATCCATGGTGCAGCTACAAGGGGAAAATTAGGGACAGAAAGGACCGGATTTAATACACATGGTCTCCCCTGAATCAGTTGTGGA
This sequence comes from Certhia americana, assembly GCA_018697195.1. NCBI lineage: Eukaryota > Metazoa > Chordata > Aves > Passeriformes > Certhiidae > Certhia > Certhia americana. The sequence goes on along the minus strand of CM031858.1, from coordinate 150,005,673 downwards.
GGGGTGTAATTCACTGAAGTGCCTTCCCTCAGCAGGAGAAACTTTCCTGACTGCTGATAATGAAATAGCAGGAAACAGTATTTTCCTGCCCAGACCTGGCAAGCACACAGCACAGAAGGGGAAGTTTTTGACAGAGGTCCTCTCAGATAGCAGAAGGTAACATGATAATTGGATGAAGGCAAATGGGAAGCAAGGAGAAGGCGGTCATGATGGCAAGGTCAGTCTGCAAGACAGGTTAGGACAGTTGGGTGCTGGAAGGAAGCACAAGGAAAAAGAGATGGAACAAGGAAGAAAGAGGACAGGGAATTAGGGGCAGGACATAGGTGTCCCCAGAGAGTCACCACCAGGAGCAGATATACAACAGACACACCGCACAGCAGATGTGTCTGGGCCTCCTAAAAGCTTGTCCCTAGAGAGCAAAACCATGAAACCAGATCATTTTACTTGTGAAAAGATCCCACCTCATATTTAGGCTTACCCTCTTGTGATATAGAAGTCTCACATTATCTTTCACTGCCATTTCTCTGGCTTCAATTCAAGCCCTTTGGGTTTCAAGGCTAAAACAATGCAATGTCATTAAACTACGGAATGGTTTGGTATAAGGACCTTCAAGATCATCTCACTCCATCCCCCTGCCATGAGCAGGGGCACTTTCCTCTATCCCACGTTGCCCAAAACCCCATCCAACCTGGCCTCAAACACCTCCAGGGATGGGACAGCCACAAGTTCTCTGGGCATCCTGTGCTAGGGCCTCACCACCCTCACATTTCCTTCTGAAATCTAATCTAAATCTGCCCTCTTTCAGTTTAAAGCCATTGCCCCTTGTCACTCTTTTCCCCACCACAATCCACCCAACTTCAATACATTCCTGGAGAAAATAAATCCCTGCTTCTGAGGCTGCAGCTGAATCTCATGAATGGCAAAAGGTGTTGATTTAACCAGCACAGAGATCAAGGCTAGAGGATACTGCTATGGTCCTCCCTCCCATCACCAGCATCACCCAGGCTACAAAGCCACAAAGCCATCCTCCTGCAGTGACAGTTTTTGTGGTCTCTCAGCTCAAGTCCAGCTCCCAGACTGGAAAAATACATGGAGAGGAAACAACAATGTAAGGGAGAGGACCTAACAAACCCTTCAAATCATTCACTGCAATGAACAAGTTGTCCTTGGAGAAATGGATCAATGAAACCTGCTTTAAAGAGGTAGGAAGGGGTTTTACAGAGAAATTTTGGAGATTTTTAGAAACTTCTGCTCTGGGGTAATATATAGTCTCCTCATAGCATTGTATTTCCAATAGTGGAGGCACTAAAAGAGACTTTTCCTTTATCCAGCAATTAATATTTGCAAAAGTGGTAGGAATTTTGATATCTACAATCACTGGTGCTTCACCAGACTTGGCTGAAAGGGAAGAGACTCAAAGGTATGGAAGATGAAGCAGGAAAGGCACATCAAGAGAAAGCAAGGCAGTATTAGCTATCTCCAGTATATCAGAAATCAACATCCTTAGCTACTGACTCTGACATCCTGCTATTGCAGGAACTGGCCCTTGAAAAGCATGAAAAGATGGCTCAGTCATTTCAGAGGTTCAGGATGATTTGGCCACCTCCCATTAGCATTTTCAGGAAAAGCTGGGCACCCAGTGGGAGGAGGAGAGCAAACACAAGGCGATTGTCTCAGTAACTTTCACATACGTTCACACAGGGGCTGTGCAGTGAATGGTCCCATTGAAAGTGTTTCAAAGCCGGGCACAAGATTGGCTGCAGAAAAAAAGGTTTTGTTGGAAAGTATTAGCACTGGAACTAAATACCTGTTGTGCTCTGAACATGGCAAGGTTGCAGCTTATCTCCCCAGCAGCAAGAAAGCAACACAAGCCCTCCAGCAAAACTGCAAACAGCAGCAGGATTAATCAGTAACACCCAAAAAGGAGACAGTGCAGGAACAAGCTGTTACTACTGTACTCAGAGGCCAGACCTGCTCTAGGAAGACTTTCAAGTATTCAAGGATGAGACAAAAAAAGGCTTTTAAGATCAATTATTCTTTGCAAAAGATCCCCTGTGATGGAGTTTCCATGTGTCCAGGAAAGGTAACACACAGGTTGGGATAGGAATCAGGGCCACCATTCATCCTCTGAGTCCCAGCAGGGTAAACACGATGCTTGGGACAGTAGAAATGTCAGAGCCTCCACCAGGCAGAAGAAAAAAATACAAGGAAAACTGCTGATACTGCAGCCGGGGGGATTGAAAAGCTGAACTGACTTAGAGCGGGTCACTTCCACAGTGCTTGGAACTGCCTTCAAATTATCCGGTCAAATGAGCGTTAGATAAGCAGAGTCTTTCTGGGCCTTCAGGGGAATTCAGACAAGAGGGTTATTCAGCAGCTGGGTGATGACTAAAACTTTCTGAGGCAGGTGGGGGATAAATCCCTTCTGTGACCCGAGACTCAGCTGGTGCTGGAGGGCAGGCTGGGAGGGTTCCCCGGGGGAACAGGGGTGGCTGAGCTGGGGCAAGGTCAGGGTCTGTGTCTGTGTCCATCCTGCTCAGTCACCACATCCCTGAGCTCTTTGAGGAACCTTATTTCAAGAGGGGATTTTTTTCTCAGATTTGTATTTCTGTCAGATTTCCTAAGTGGCCAGGAAATCCCCTTATGCAATTGCTGTGAATGACTGTAATTCTGCTCCTGACCAACAATTTTTACCTCACCAATAGAGGGCTCTCAGAAGTCCAAAGAAAGGTTTTTTCAACACATGATGTGAAAATGGTGGATAAGGAGAGCGAGGTGTTTGGGATCAAAGGGTTTAAGCAAAGCATGGGATCACAGTGTCTCTGTCCCCTCCATAACACCTCAGATTGTAGAGATGGACAGGAAATGGTGGGGACCACCTCTGCCAGTCTGCAGCCAAGGCTGGGCCTGCACTGGGACCCTGGCGAGCACTCTGAGGCTTTGTGCAGAGGAGGGACCTGGAGAGAACCACTCTGCAGTCTGGCACAGGGATATCCTTAGAGATAGCCAGGCTAGAGATGGAGAGAGCTGGGAGACTGGAGTCTGGCTGCTGCCAGTGCGTCACTGCAGAGCTGGGCAAGCTGCCTGTTCCCTAATGCCTCCACTCCTGGCAGAAACTGGGATACAGCTCTGTCCCCACACTGGACTCTGAAATCAACTGAAGGAGGCAGGGGTTGTTCACTGGCCCTCCCAAGCCTGTCCCTGTGACCCTTGTGAAGGGAAAAGGCACAGTTTCTCCTGCAGCCAGCAGGGACACAACTGTTGATGATTCAAAGTGTATCAGTAAGGTCAATGAAGGACACTGAAGTCATTGCTTCCCCTTCTCTTTCCTTTCCTCTTCTTGTCAAAGCAAAGATCTTCCCTTTCATGTGCTATCTGAGGAGAATGAAATAATTTAGGTCACGAAGGTCCTCTGGGCATCTCCAGTCCAATCTCCTGCTCTAAGAGGGGTCATCTTCAAACTTTGGTCAGGATCTTACCCAGGTGACTTCTGGTTACTTCCAGGTGTGGAGATAGCACAGTATCCTGTGTACCTGTCCCTGCTCCAAGTGAAAAAGGTTTCCTTTTCTGTGCAGGACTCCGTAACAGAAATGTTCAGATTTGAGGGAATGTGGATGTTCTGTGTGGATGCACCAGAAGGAACAAATGGCAAGGGAAAGGCTACACAAGCAGCACATTCTGATGGCAACTGGCAGAACAAGACAGCAAGATCCCAGCACATCCCCATACATCATCTTGGGATACTCAGGATAGAACACAAAGGCCAGTGAGTAGATCCTGGTGACTTACAGACATGGGACAGGATGGAGAGTTCAACTGGTGACATCCTTTGTCCTCCATGGCTTTGCAGGGAACCCTGGACAGATGACTTGGCCTCAAGTGTTTTAGTGCCAGGCTGGTGGGTACACACAGCTTCTGTGGGCATGGAAGTCAGGATGCAATGAGTGACAAAAACTTCTGTTTTGATTTGGGTTAAAAATTTAATCAACTCCTAACAAATACCTCCTGTTATTTGTCAAATACCTCCTGTTATTTGTCAAATACCTGTGTGAGCAGCAAGAACATGCTCCTGCACCTTTGATACCAAATCTTTAAGTATTTGCTGATGAGAACTTTCTCCGCTCTATTTCATTTTTCTTCTCTGCTCTGCCTGATAAATTGGCTCCCACATCGCCATCTCTGCTGAGCAAAAACTGATTAGGAGCAAACACAAGAGAAACAAACAATAGAAGGTTCCTGCCAATTTGGAGGTGAAAGGGTGCTTCTAAATCATTAAGAAAATTACTGAGGGGGGTTTTATTCCTCCAAAGCAGGAGCCCAGATCAGCTTTTAATTATTTCCTCACCCCTACAGCCCCCTTGGGAAGTTATTGCCCCGGCTGGTTGAGCTCATTGTGGCCCAGAAGCAAGAACAGGAGGCTGCAAGACAGGATGTCTGGGCTCCCCTCTGGTTCTGTCCCTGACCTGCTGTGGGAAACACAGTTCAGTCCTGCTCTTGATGGGCTGAGCCTGCCTGAGGGGTGGGTTTATGCAGCTTATGTCACTGCAGCTGTGGTTTTCACTGACTGACCACTATGGCACTCTAATGCTTCCTCGTCTTCTGGAAGTGTCAGGAAGATTAGTTGGTGTTTGCTCAGCACTGGACAGATGCAAGGGGAGGGGGAAGGTTCCCTGCCAGTTCTTCCTTCTCACTGAGCTGATGCAATTCTCTGTCATGTTTTCAAGGCCTGCCAGGATCCCTGTGCTTGCCTTTGCCTCCTCCCCTCCTGTGGCCCTTTTAGACCAAGGTCCCAGGGCAGAGCCTCTCCACCCAGCATGTCAGGAGCCTTCCACAAGAAAAATCAAGGCTCTTAAAGAGCTCTTCTCTTTCATATCTTGTTTTTGTGTCATCATAGAATGGTTTGGGTTGGAAGAAACCTTCAAGATCATCTTGCTCTAAACCCCTTGCCATAGGCAGTGACACTTTCCACTCTCCCAGGCTGCTCAAAGCCCCATCCAGCCTAGCCTTGAACACCTTCAGGAATGGGGAAGCCACAGTTTCTCTGGGCAACCTGCGCCAGGGCCTCAGCACCTTCACAATAAAGAATTTTTTCCTAACATCTAATCTTAATCTGCCCTCTGTCAGTTTGAAGCCATTCCACCTTTTCCTATCACTGAGGGCCCTTGTCAAAATTCCCTCACCAGCTCTTTTATAGCCTTTTTAGCTCCTGGCAGGAGTTCTAAGATTTCCCCAGAGCCCCAGTTTATCTTCTCCAGGTGGAACAACCCCAGCTCTAACAACCTCCCTCCATAGCAGGGGTTCTCCATCCCTCAGAGCCCAAGTTCTGGACAAGCTGAGAAATATCCACAAACCTAACTTGACCATCAGCTCTTGGGTATAAAAAGTCCCCCTGCCAGCTCTCCGTGCCTTCCTCAGCTCTCCCATTGCTAATGCAAGCAGCACAATTCCCTTTGAGACACCATTGGGAGGAACTGAAAGTGGTGACACAGCACCACAGGTGACACACACCCCAGTGCCACCGCACCAGGGTGCAGAGCAGCCTGAGCACACTCTGCAATGCAGGTGCCTTTCTCCCAAGGGGGACCAGCCAAGAGCTGCACCAGCTCAACAGCACAAAGCCAAGGCACGACCTGCCTCTGGCAGGGATATCCCATTTGTCTCATCTGTGGTCCTGCTGGCTTGTCATTCCCCATGCTGAGCAATGCCTGCATTCATTGAGCATCTCCTGATGCCTCCAGGTCTGGTCTGAGCTGGCAGAGTCTGCAGCAGGGCTACTGTGTCCCACAGATCCCTTCTGTTGTGTGGGCACAGGTCAAGGTGTAATGCAGGCACAGCCTGTAGGAAATACAGAGAGACCATGTATAGCCATACTGGTCAATCCCACAACCCCATGGGGTATGTCAGGAGCTCTGGTTCTGTGGCCATAGCCCATGCTTGGCAGACCTTCCCCTCCCACCACATCCAGATCTCTCCAGCTGATGCCCTTTCATGTTTCCTTTTCTCCACCCTTTCTCCAGCCACAGAACTGAAGTGAGCACATGTGCTCTGCTCCACTCTGCAGAGAGCTGTGGCCATCTCTCCAAGCCAACTGTGCCATGGGGACAAACTGCACTTTTAATGAGCCCCATAGGGAATAACCACAGAGAGTGCAGAAAAACAACAGCCAAGCAGCACCACAGCTCTGCACAACTGAATTACTGTTTGAGGAATGAAGAAATCCCATTTTCTGTGACCTTGTATTTGCCCTGCTCCACTCCCTCTTTGCTGCCTGAAGCTTAGATTTTGCCATGATTCATCCCCAGGAACAAGAGGCAGGTTAGCTCTGAGTTATTTCTGATCCCTCACAAAGCCTGGTGCCTGCAAAATTCCACTTTGCCACCAGCTGAACCAGCTGCTGATGAGTGCTGAGCCAGACTCTGAGGCTCCTGTGTGTGGCAGATCAGCAGGGCTGATCTGAGGGATGCCCTCAGAGAAAAGAGGGGCAGGAATACAAAACCAGCAGCATTGCTTCAGGAAAGCAACACATACCTATCTGGCTGCAGTGGGGAAAAGGGAATGAATAACTGGACTTGCTTCCAGCTAAAGGCTGAATTCAGTGAAGAGCATTTAACTTCATGCCAACCCCAGAACCAGCAGATCTTGAGGGGAAAAAAAGCAACCCAACAACAAAAGTTCAGAGTGAAGGATTCCTGTACTTGAAGGGAGGTTTCATGAGGCTTTGACTCACAGGATTTTTTTAAACCTTATCCTTAGCATAACGAAAAGGAGAGCAGGAATCTCAGCAGTTGAGGGGACCTCCATCTGGCCAAACAGTTCTGCCAATTCATGTGCTTTCTGACAAGGAGGATTCTCAGGTGACCCAGCCGTGAGCAATCTCTTACCATGCTGGAGCATCTGCTGGGCAAGGCTCCTGCTGCTGCCAAACTTCCCAGCTTCAACAGAGGACAGCAGTATGAGGCATCAAGGAGGCTTTATGTATCCATCTCCTTACTCTCCACATTCTGGTCATGCTTCTGATTAAGCATTGTCACCTTAAAACCTAGGTTTCCCTCACCGAGCACCTCTCTGGTGCTCCACTCTGCTCTATATGTGCATATCCCAGTGACAAGGGACAGCTTGGGAAGTGGGCCAACAAACATGGGGGTGGGCAGGACTCCTGTAAGCTTTTCTTGCAGGGAAACAGGCGTGTTGCAGGCAGAGACATTGCACATCTACAGGTCTCCCTCATTTCAGGCACCTCTTTCACTCAACTTTGTGGTCAGCACGAAGACAAGGCATGAGGAGGGCTCCCTTAAAGTCTCCCCAAATTTATGTGCACAGGAAGCAGACATTTTGTATGCAATGCTGCAGTGCACTTCCTGGCCATGTAATAGACTCACAAAGCTCCTCATGATTCTGGCTAAGAGGGACCAGTGACCAGCTGCTGGTTGAGAGTCACAGGGTTTAAGGCACATGGGGTGAACGGTGCTCAGCAATCCACCCTCTTGCAAAACCCATCACTGACCACTTCTGCCAAGCCCACAATTTCCTTTTGAGCAATTATCTCGCTGTGTTGATTTGGAGCTTTCCAGCAACGGAGAACTTACTGTGCACCAGCTACACCAGGTGGCTGGTCACAGTGGTCTGCAGCCTCCACCAGTTAAAGCCAGGAGGGCATCAGACTGACTGAATACATCTGCTCCAAATCACTGGACCTGGCTTGGTTTTCCCAGTGGGGCTGAAGTGTTGTTCACCCCTTGGAAAGTCTTCACATCCCCTCATACAGGTCAGCTTCTTCTTTTCTGAATTTCATTGCTGCTTTGGACACAGCTGTGTCTCATCATCCACAATGGTCAACATCTGTGCTCTGTTCCCTGCTCTGATGCCCTTGATTCCCCTCAAGGTCACATTACACAAGATCTTCTCAGATGTTCAAAAACCAAGAACCACATCAGGGCCAGGAAAGGCCAAATCAAAATCTGCTGGACAAGTTTCTCTCAAAGAAATCACAGTGAGGGTGCAGGACAGACACACAGGACCTGTGGATGTTATTTTCTGTGTGTACTTTTATTAAGACTCAATATCATGTGCTCTCATAGTCTCCACTGATCCCCAGCACACACATTTTTGGTGGTCCTGGTAGTGCCAGCAGCCTGGGATCTCAGTTCCAGTCATCCTGCCTTCTTGAAGACCCATGGGTAGAGGCAGGTAATCTGTCCCCAGATCACCTCATCCTTTCAGTGGCTGCTTTAAGCCTGGGTACAGCCATTTTCATGACATTCAGGTCCAGTGTGCAACTTGTTCTCTCTGGAAGCATCAGACCCCTGGAGACACTCTGGGCAACTGAGGTGCCCTGTGGTGGGGGTGTAGGGGGTGTGGAAAGCCAGGATATGCCTTGTCCTTGAGTCAAACCCCAGGAAAGCAGGTTGTTGAATCCCTGTGAAAACCCACCACCAAGCACTGATAAACCCAAACCCCTTAGAAGCCTTTTGTATGACCTCAGTTACCAACAAACTGCTGACCTCACCCCTATTTCCATCTCAGACATCCCTGTGGCCACTCCATCTCTACTCTGGTTATCTCCCCAGGGTTTTCTGACTGAAGTCGAGCCTCTTCCCCAGCATTCTGTGCCCTCAAAAAAGCCACTTTGCCTTTCAGCTGCCAATTTCACGCAAATCTCTGATTTGCCAGCACCTGCCAGGTGGGACAGGGCAGGATCCCTGAGCCATGCAAGAGCCGCAGGGATGATCCACGCAATGTCTGAGCTGCAATTGGATCCAGAGAGGGAATTCTAGCCTGTGAGATCTGACAGGCTCATAACAAACCCAGCTGGCTGGCACACACACCAAGCCCAAAACACCCCAGGCCACCCCCCTCCCACCCTTCTGATACCATCACACCCCTCAGCAGTTAATTAAAAAAGGATTAAAGCAAGGCTGTAAGGACGTGGGCGATGCTGAGGTCAAGGGGTGCCTTGCAAACCTACGCCAAGCCCTGCAGCTGGTGCTGGGACAAGGGGCTGCCTGCTGGTGACTCTAGCTTCTCCAAGAATAAGGCAGGTCTAATCCAAGACCCAGGCAACCTATCTGGGCTGCTTGCCTGTGGCAGTGCTGCTCTGTACAGAGAGCTGCAGGGCAAGGATTGGGATTAGGGATGTGGGAGCCTGCAGGGTAAGACAGCAAGCAGTTATGGCTTGTTCACCAGTGCTTCCATGCTGTACTGCTGGCCCTTCCTGGGGCTTGTGTTAGGCTGTGTCTCCTTCCAGAGCTCACACCCTTATCCCACATGAGCCACGTGCACCCATCCCAGCCCTGGCAGTGAGGTTCATCTCATGCAAGCAGCTCTGTCACAACAGTACAGGCTGTTCCTACCCGCTCCCTGTTTCCGAAAATATTAATGTTTCACCAGGGCAGCGCTCAGAGGCTTTTTCCAGCCAGAGTGATGCCAGGTAGATAGGTCCTTCCCACATCCAGCCTCATAGAAAACCCTGGGAATATGTGTATGAGGCACAATGCCTAAGAGTTCCCCCGCTTACCTGGTTGAGATGCCATGATCATAGATGGCTGGAAGTCACCTCTGCACAGGGATTAACCCTGGGGTTAAAGCCTCAGTATCAGTGAGTTGCACCTTCGGGGGGGGGGGGGGGGGGGGGGGGGGTGGAGGGACATTTTTTCACTAGGACGTGGAAAACACCCTGGATGACTCTGGGGATGCTCCTACTCTGCTCAAAGGTCTTTAGGAGCAGACTCCATGACATGCCTGGGAAGCTCCCACATGGAGAGAAGCAGAGACAAAGCTCAGCAGGAAGCATAGGGGCAAATAGAGAGACTGGAAGATGCAATTTGCTGGCACAGAAACAAGGCAACAGGTCCAGGTCTGAAACTCACTCCTGAGTGATGGGACATATATGGTGGCAGGAGGTGTCTCAGGCTAGTGGTGGACTGCACCAACATTCCTGTTGGGAACCCTCTCAGCTTATAATCACTGCATGGAGAACTGACCTGCAGGACACAAGCTGGCTCCTCAGCAACAGCTTCATGTCCCACTCAAGCCTGTAACATGGACCAGTCCCTGCAGGGAAGACAGGTGAGTACATGGCACATTAAGTGCTCCCCACTTCACCCAAAACACTCTCACATCCCCCAATACATTTTGGTTCAGCCCCAAACCCACCTCTTTCAGAGTGGCTTGGCCATAACAAGCCTGAAGAGCCCAATAAAGTTCTTCATGGTCTTCTTACCTCTTTCTTCTGTGAAATCCATGCCTTTCCCTCCATCACCTAAGGGACTCCTGCTCCCTAGAACCACCTGCTCCATGCAGGAACTGACCACTTTTTTATGTCCTAAATGCTCCCAGTCATAGAATCACAGAATGGTTTGGTTTGGAAGGGATCATCAAGGTTATCTCATCCCAACCGCCTGCCATGAGCAGGAGTACCTTCCACCAGACCAGGTTGCTCATGGCTCCATCCAGTCAGGCCTGGAACACTTCCAGAGATAGGGCATCCACAGCTTCTCTGGGCAACCTGTGCCAGTCCCAGTGACCTCAGTAATTGCTGCTGTCCCCTAACCAACCCATCCTACTGTCACTCAGCCTTGGAAAGTTTCCTCCCTCATTACCTTGCACTTGCCAGAGAAAGGCTGATTCATCCACTTTCTGCCTCAGGCATCCCACTCAGCCACTGATGATTGAGTTACTTAACAATTAAGCAGAACCTTAAATCTTTGCAGTACTTAACATGTATCGACTAATTAATCCAAGCCTTATCTGAGGTAGGTTAGTTCAGTCTTGTGTGTAGCTTCCAAACATGCCCATGGCCTCCTCATTGGTCAAAGGCAGGAGTAGCTCTGCAGAGGTGATGGGAGGTCCACCATCATCACTGCCCACCCTTCAAAGAGGGACCCATGCAGCACTGCCCTTCTGTGCTGTGATTTCAGAGATCACTGGGCCCAGAAAACCATGTCCCCAGCCCAGAACTCTTCCCAAGCTTGTCCTTGAATGGCTTTTCCTTCTGCATCTTCTCTGGCCTTCCATGATTGCTTCATTCCCTGCTCTCCCACCCAGTGGGGCTCTGGGCACATCCAGCAGCTGAAGCCAACTTGCTCAGACAAACAAGTTGCCCAAAGCTCTGCCAGACCTCGAGTGCAGGTGGGATAAACCTTCCCCTGGGGTCTGGCTGGCAGCCATCCATGAGTTCTGCTGATGCAGGAGAACAAACCTGCCTTAGAACGGTGATGGATGAGCACAGCACACTGCCCTGCTGCATCCTGCTGAAGTGACAGCCAGGAGATTCAGGCTTCCCCCTCAGCCTATTCACAGGGACTGTCTCAGCCACATCAAACCCCACATTCTAGTCTTGCTGTCAGCAGGGAACAAGGCCAGGTGTGGGATCCCTCCATGGATGAGCTGCACAGGAACTTTGCGCAGAGGAGTGGGATGGGGAGGTGCAGGGACACACCCAGGGTTATGCAGAGTCCATGGCAGAGGTCAGTGCCTCAGTGACTCCTAGCCCTGGGCTTTGGGAGAGGGAAAGGAAGAGGGTTTGCAGTAGCTAAAGCCAGGGAGTTGGGGACCTGAGCTGGGTTCCCAGCCACACAAGACTTGGGGCCTGGTCCTGAGGAAATCGTCTCATTTTCCTCCAGTGCAGTCACTCTAGTTCCAAGACTAAAGGAAAATGCCATGTTCCTTGTGCCCCAAAGATTCCCAACCATTAGCTAAGACCAAGGCACACATCAAAACTCTTGCCATGCCATGAGCATCTTGCACTGAAGCACAGGATCCCCCCAGCACAACAGCAGAGACACAGAGATACAAGATTCTCTTTGACATAATATTCACACCGAAATGTTTCAGCCCACCTGAGCCTTCCGAGCACCTCATGCCCTTTTTCTGCCTCCCTGTCACCCCAAGGTTTCCCCTCAGTGATATCCCCAGCCTGACAGGCAGGTGATGAGCCTTGAGAGATGCTTGATGTTGAGGACATGGCAGAAGAAAGGGACTTTGTCAACCTGGGAAGTCATGGAGCAGCCAGGTGGAAGAGAGTTTAATCCAAACAACCTTGCTCAGGAAAGTCAGGACCAGTGGAGTCTGGATCTGCACAGCCCATGTGGAGTCTGTAACAGCAAGGTGCTGGTTTGAGTCAAAAGGCATCAGCCTGCAGGTTATAAAGGCATCTCTGCTGCTTGTAAGGGTGCCCTTCACATGCCCTCCACCTCATGGATACATGGGTAGGTTCCTGCCTACCCCATGGATATCACCACCATTTGTTTGCTTTTTAACACATCTAACACCAAATGCAGAGGAGAAACTCCTCTCCTTATGAAATTCACCCCAGAAAATCCTGAGTAGTAAAGCAGAACAACTTGTGGACCAATACTTTTCCTCTGGATCCTAAACCATCACATATATTTTTTTTTTTTTTTCTCCTTGATTGAATATGTGCTGATCTCATTCATCCTGGGAAAAGCACGGGGTGTTCTCATCCCGGCTATACCTGGCAAGCTGCACACACTGTGACAGAGGGAACGAACTTCTGAGCAGGCTCTGCAGTGGCTGCTGCCCAGCTTCTTGTGGCTCTTTCCTGGAGCGAGAGGCCGGCTTCTTCACCTGGCATTCCTCGGAGAGATGAAGGGTAAGTCAGCAAATCAGCTTCATGCACTGCAGACATCCTCTGCTTTCAGCCATAGCAGAATTAGCTCAGGTCGGGATTTGCTGGTAGCTGGGCAGAAAAACATCAACAGGGCTTCACCCCCCACCCCCCCCTTTCTTCACCTCCTTTGGAGGGAGAAGGCAAGAAAATGTTTTTAACGTGCTGCATGGAGGCAGGTTACTGGAGCCGTGGTGCCCGGCAAGGCTCAGCAAGCACTGCCGGGGAAATCAACAGGGAACGTTTCTGATGCTATTTTAGACACCGGCAGAAAACGCCAGATAGCAACACCGAATTCGACGGGGCTGCACAAACCCCGGAGCAGCAGCGGCTGCACGGAACGCAGGGACCCGCTGCCCCCGATGTGTGGGTTGTCAGTCGATTTGTTGATGAGTTTGCTAACCACGACGTTGCTTTGACATGTCAGCTGGCGAGCCGGCGTCTGGATGCTTCGGTGTCATGCAGGCAGCTCCGTCTGAGCCCTGCGGAGAGCAGCTTAGATCCGCCGGCCGGGGTTAAAAATGAGCCGCAGTTAAGCTGTTGAAAGGGATCCGCGCTGCCGCCAACGTGAGTGCTCCGCGCCTGCCAGCGCAGGTGGAAGTTGCATGCCTGTCTCCAAGGGGGGATTCAGCTCTCGCCGGGTGATTGCCGGCTCCATCCGGAGCGTCCTGGCTTGCTTGCCTGGGAGAGGATGGAAAGAGGGCATCTTGTGGGACTGCTGCAGCCAGTGATGCTGCTGAAGGCAGCAGTATCTGAGTATACAACCTCTGATTTAGGAATAATGAGTATAGCAGGGTTGGCTGCTGCAGGAAATATCCCCTTCATAAGTCAGGCTGTTTGGAGCAAAAGGAGCAATTATGCAGATTCTGCTGCAGCTCATTGTGATCGGGTTAATTTGGGAAAAGGGTGCTTGCTGGCAGCTAAAGGAGGCAGTCTAGCAGAGGGGTTAAAATACAGAATTACCAGAGCAGGCTGGTGTTTTGAAATGGTACAATAATCTAAGGCAGGGGAACATTGTTTGGTATGATTTATATTCTGAGACAGTCAGGAGCAGGGAGATCTTAGCTTAGAGGGTTACTCTTAATAAAATTTTAAAAAGAATTTTAAAAATATATTTTCAAAGGCAAACACTGTGTTGCAAAGCCCCAGCACCACAATGACAGGCACTGCTGATACCAGCTGTCCTGCCTGCCATCTGAAGCCAGGCCTTCCCAGAAACACTGATAGTGAAAGATCCATCACAGGGAAGTTTTTAAAGCCCCGGGTTTGCATGTAGGTGCAAATGCACATCTGTGTTTGGGGAGAAGAGACCTGAACTGCTTGTTGTACCTCAAACCTGGCTGTGCAGCCAAGGAATTGCTGTGGCTGTGGTGATGATTGTTAGGCAAGGCTGTGTTTCTAAAAGGACAGTCTGGCTGGGTTTAACATGGAGCTTTCAGTGCTCTTGGTCTTGGGCATCTCATAGATAAAAACTGGTGCCTGTTCCTCAAAAGCTGGTGTCAAATGCCCAGTGCTCCCATAGGACCTCCTGCATGGACACAGCAAGGACACAAGGTCCAAGCTGATTTGCAGCTCCAGCTGGAGTGGCATAGTGAAAATGCCATGGAGGGCGACTTGGCAGGGTTGATTTGGATAGGATGGGGATTGGAAAGGCAGGCAAATAGCAGTGAATCTTCCTAGAGAGGTGACCAAGGATAAAAAGGGAGAGATGGCATTGATGTGTGCTGGGACAGGCCTGGGATTTGAAGGGGACAAGGGTTTGTGATGGCAGGGAGTGCTCCCTGTACTAACCCATCACTGTCTGAACTTGTCAGCAATGCACAAAGCCACAAATGAGAGATATTGTGTGTTTGCAAGAAAAGGAGAATTTTCTCCTTCCTCATTCCTCTATTAAACTTTATATTGCAAACTCTGCCTCAGCTCTCCTTCCAGAAGGAAAAGAGCAGTGGCTGATAAGGCTTATTTTTTAAAAAGCAGTAGCACAAGGAACCTAAAGCACAATCTTCCTCTGACGTAACCTTACTCTGGTCCCATTCCTAGTGGCTGCTTCAGGACTGACCTGAAACCATTCAGCAGTGTAAGAGCAGAAGCAGCAGCCTGCCTTAGAGGGCTATTTCATTTTCCTTCACTAAATTTACTGCTTGCATTATTTTGTTTAATGCTGTTGAGGAAAGAGGGCCCTCTCTCCTGAGCATTTGTATTAAAACATGCCTATTAAACCTCACCCCATGAAGTCACAGGGGCTGGCTGCTGCTAGTAGCAGTCCTACTGATGGTTCTAGTCCTGAAGATTATGAATGAACCAAGCACAGACCAATGTTGCTGGTGTCAAAGGCCAGGGGTCTGCTGGTATTAGAGCAAGAACAATGAGGGAGGGAGGGAGGGCCTACAGTTCTCTGGCTGTCTAGATGTCTCTAGACATCTTTTTTCCTTCATCTAAGGTGAAAAAAGAGATGGAGTGAAAGCTGTCCCTTTGTGGCTTGTTTACAGTTTGTCAAGCATAGGTTGGGAGGAGGCTCCAGTTAACACCTGGCAATGCCTGTAATTTAGTTCTTCCAGCAACTAATGCTGGTTCATGATCTGCGTTTCAGAAACCTCTCCATCCACCTCTGAAGCATGGTCATTGCTTTGTTCAGCAGGGATTAGAATCCCGGTTATCACTTGCTATTGAATGGGCATAGCATTTTATTCCTCCCACCTTCCCATCATGAAAGAATGAAGCCCCACCAGCAAACAGATCCAGACTCCCCTGTTCTCCTGGGCTGACATCCACAGGGGGCCTTTCTCTGCCATGGAGCCCTGTGCCAGCACAAGCTGCTCTGAGAACATGGAGCCAGACCCAAAACTGGGTGAGGGCAAGGGCTTCCAACACCCCAGAGCAAGGGGAATTGTATCACATGCGCAGCAAACACTTTGCCAGTGGCTGCACCATATACTGAAGCAACCACAGAGCCTGCAGCCCTGATACAAAACCACTGACCTGAACAGCAGCCAGATCATTTTTCTTATGAGAATGCACCATTCTTGAGCAATTTTTCCAGCACATCCCACGCAAACAGGTTTTCTCTGAACACAGCAGCATTTACCATCTCATGCCAGCTCTTGTTTATCCCTAATCGCAGGGGTTGGGAGGGCTCTCATGGATCTTTGGTGTGTTTGTGCTGATGTGCACAGAGTCTGAAGGGTATCCTCATGGAAAATCCAGCGCTAAACTATTTCATGTCACCAGTTCTGCTGAAAACAGAATTACAAGATGGTTTGGCTTGGAAGGGATCTTAAAGATTTTCTGTTTCCAGTCTTAAGTTACACAAGGTCACACCTTTCTGCAGAAATCTGAGACCCTGGACCTTGCACATATATGCTAGTCTAATAACACATACTTCATCTTCTCATTGCTTCAACAGCCTTTCCAGGAAGAGCACGTTGACTCTTCCCAGCTGGCATGCAGGGGTTTGCAGAAGCACTGCTGATCCTTGAACACTGACACAAACTTCTGTTGTTTGTGATTTTATGCTAAATTAGCTGAATTCTTGGTGGTAAAAAGGAAATGTGGAAGGAAATGGATAGCGTCTGTAAAGTTTCATTTCTGGCCTAGTGTATTTTGCGCCCACTCTGACCTGGAGTTTAAGCTTCTGTGGAAGCAGGGAGATTTTAAGGCATTTTTTTGGCCCAATTTATCAACTTCCATTGCACAATAGCACCCCGGGGCAGTCAGGGTGTATCACCAGATACATTAACTGGGCTTCTTAGTGGTGAGTGATGGCCATGTGCTAATTGTTCATAACTAAGAGAAAGAAATGGCCAAATTCCCTCTCTTCCCACATGGCAGAGATGGAGGGATGTTTCTACAGGAGCAGTTCTGCTCCTTGGCAGACACTACTTTTTGATCCAAGCTTGCAATCTCCTCATGTCCTTCATTTCTGTATGCAGGAGGGAGGAGGAAGCAAAAGCAGCCGTGCTTTTCCCACTTGTCTGGTCCTGGTATCCCACACACTGATCTGATGGGAAGAGCAGGGTAAAAACAGTATTTATCCAAGATGATCTAATTAACATTTCTCATTTTGTCTCATTTGGTAGGAGACTGATACCCTGTTTCTCCCTTGATCACCCTTAAAAGTCCACTAATTTTAACCTGCCAAAAAAGGATTGGGAGATATAAAATTTGAACCTCAAACAAACAAAAAGAAAGAGCAGAAATTGAGTATTTTCCTTTTCTTGCAATGCAATGCACTAAATAATATTCAGAGGTGGCAAATGCCCAGGGAAAACCATTTCATCATGTAATTTTACAAGGGAGAGAAGAAGCAAATCCAATAGTTGTGGATTCAATGAATAGAGTGGACTGAGCCCTGTCCCTTTGCAGTGCCGGAGTCAGTCTGATCAACCTCTCATGTCTCCTGCACTTGTCCTGTCAGACCTATCTGAGGGTATTTGAGGTAATTCTTACCTAATTGTCAGGCACAGAAATAACTTCTGCCTGGGATCATGACTGTGCCATTAGCTGGAAACTTCTGGGGTTGATTCCTGTGTTCACAAACTTCAAGCAAGTACCTGTTGGGAGAGGGAGAGAACAGAGCTGGGTAGTTAGCCAGGTTCTTCTTGCCATTGTCAGAGGATTCAGTGTGCTTTGGAAGAGAGACAAGAGACTTTAGGAAACCAATTCCCATATACACAAGTCTACAGAGAAAGCAATGATCAGCACACAAAAAACCCCACAGCTTAACTTTAGCAACCTACAAAATTCACAGTAGTGGTGCTGCACAGGGGGGCTTGGCATGATATGTGAAAAAGTTAAGTGACACCAAGAGTGAGACGACATGGACAACTGCCAGTATATTATGCAGTTCTCATCTAAGCATCCAAATTCCCCCTGAGTGAGCTGCGTTAGGCTGCAGAGCAATCTGTAATCAGGAAGTTTGGCAGTGATGATGGAGATGATCCTGGCATCCATTTTGAACAGCCTTTTGTGCAGCCAGGTCTGCAGAGCCTCTTTGGGTACCAGAGAGAACAGAGGACTCTCCTGCAACTGGGCAAGAGCTGTGGCTCTCTACACATTGGACAGAATCCACTTCAGCCTCCGGCACAAGGCCCTGGGAGCAACGGAGCCTGGGCCACGCTGCCTCTTTGTACAGAGTCTGGGCAGACACATCCAGGTCACTCACTCCAGACAGCATTCATGACCTGTGTCTTTGCTGTTTTCCAGTCACCCAGAGGGGAGTTCAGAGCCTTGGCAGCAGCCCAGTCACAGTCCCCAGGGTCCCTGGGCTGAGCTGCCTGCTGAAGCATGGCTGGAGCGTGTGGCAGCTCAGGAACTTGGGAAGAGGCCACCACGTCCGGTTTGGATGTGATGTGCCTCACCCCACGGTG
This sequence comes from Certhia americana, assembly GCA_018697195.1. Lineage (NCBI taxonomy): Eukaryota > Metazoa > Chordata > Aves > Passeriformes > Certhiidae > Certhia > Certhia americana. The sequence goes on along the minus strand of CM031858.1, from coordinate 149,987,682 downwards.
CCTTTTGGGCTCAATTAGGCACTCAGCTCATTCTTCAGTGGCTGAAGGGAGATCCAAGAACAGGATTTAGCTGTGGCTCACCCTCCCCTTCTCCTCCTCAATCCTCTAGAAAGAATAAATGCTAAAGAGAATGAAGGTCATCCACGGCCAAGGCAAGTCCATGCTAATCCCTCTCTGGAGTCTTGTCCGAGTCCAGTATTCAAGCCCTGGGAAGTATTAGGAAATGGACAATAGAACAGGAAATTTTGTCAGATTTTGGTAGCTGTGAAAAGGAGAGACACAAATTACCCATGCCATAGAGGTAAAGGGGAGGGTTTCCCTTTCCTCCCTGGCTATGGATGCTAGAACTGAATGGACACAGTATCCAAACTGGGTGAAAAAAAGACTGCTACTCTTCTTGTGGGGCTTACAGGGAGGGGACACACTGGGAAAAAGCCAATGGCTTGAGGATGACTTTCACATTTGGTGCCTACCTTTCCTGTGCTTGCTCCCATGGAATTTTCAGTAGGCACCCTTGTATGCAGTAGAGAGAGAAAGAAAGCCTGTCTGACAGCCCATTGCTCTAGCAGATCTTCCCTTTTATTTCTGAGCCCAGCTCAAAAAGGACTTTTCTCTGTCATCCTGGAGAAAGAACTGAAAGTGCATGATCAGCTAAAAAGGATCAACTTGCTGCAAGCAAACCCGACACCTAGTGCAACATCCAAGAGACAGAAAACTTTGTTCGCTTTGTTTCTACACAACTCATCAATGGAAACCAATCGATGAAACACCGGGGGCTGGTGTGTTCCTGCCTCCACCCCACAGGCTCGGCCTGATCCCAACAGCAGCCCAGAGCTGGCTCCCATGCCAATGCACAGATCCTCCAATGACATCTGATCCTCCAGGGTATCTCATGGGTCTCTAATTTAAGCCCAGCCTGGATAAAACAGAGTTTTTGATATACTTTTCCTCCCAAACATTCCCCCTAAATCTTCTTGAAACACAGTGGGCAACACAATGGTTTATCTGCCATGCAGGCAACCGCTCTTGATGCCACTTCATACCCCTCCTTCAAAGCCCATGAATTTAGGCTGCAGATAAACCTTACAGAATTTTTCAAGCCCAGCTTCTCCAGCCCTGCAGGTAAATATCTTGCATATCTCTTCCTTCATCTGTTACTAAAGCACTTCTCGTGGGCTTTGATCACACTTCACTCTTACCCAGTCACAATACCACCACAGAGATTTTTCTCCTAACCTTTCTCTTGTGTCCTGTTTCTCAGGCCTGGGTCATCCCCCCCTTAACACCAAACTCAGGTCTTCGCTCTCAATGCCCTGTGACTTCTCTGTCCATAGCCCTTCCCACCAACAACCAGCCCACAATGGTGGCCAGCCTCCTTTCTATTACATCTTTGGAAGCGCTCCTCAAAAAACATCCAAAACTCAGTCTCTGGTAGAAACCCATCTTTGCTCCCAGTATCTGCATACTGTTCATGTTGCCACACAACACATTGGCAAATACCACTTTCCTTCTCCATGTTCCCATTTGTCTGGGCCACCCATTTTCCTGTGTCTTAATCTTGGAATAGCAAATATGAGGATTTGTTGTGTAGCATAGCTCAGCCCAGCTGCAGCTTCTTGTCCTATGGCAACAGGAACCAGGAATAATAACAGCAAGGTAGTGACTCATAAAAACCAATAACCTCAATAATTAAACTTACTTAACTCTTCCAATTGTATAAACAGCTTTGAAAAAAAAATTAATCTTATCCTTTTCCAATATTTTTCCTTCTCCCAGTTTCTCACACAGAAATTTTCAATATTGGGCACTTGTCACAGTCAAATTTCTTCTCTCTCCATGTAACAGTAAATTCATGGAGTGAAGTGAAATGTTTACTTTGTCCATATTCTGCTGAAGACTCTCCAGCATCTCTTTGCTCTGAGCAAGGAGGAGGCCAGCTGCAGCCCTGCCTTGGTGCCAACATTGTTCCAGCTGCTGTTGCTATAGGAAAAAAACCAAAGGCAGAACTGTCCAAGTTTCAAGTTCCTGAAAAAATCTGTTTTAGTCAGCAGGGACAGAATCTGGATGCAAATTTCTCTCCAGATCTGATGCTCAGTGGATGCCACCTACCACTTCATTCAGCTGCTGGTTGAAGCTGTATCCTGGTACAGCCTCTTCTCTGCTCCCCCTGTGACCTGCCCCTCTCTAAATAACACTTCCCTGCCCATTGCCTCTTGTCAGAGGGAGAGAAAGAAGCTTGGACCAAGGAAAAGTCTGCCCATGGGATTCAGAGAGGGTGTCTGTGGGACAAGGAGCGATCATAAGTAGGACAAAACTCAGAGAGCACTGGAGGGACAGGTAGCCTGGGGGCAAAACACTGGGACAAGCTAGCTGGTGAGATAAGGAGCAATCAGGCTGGCAGGGGGTGGGAGAGAGGAAGCAAGGAACCAGGGAGAAAGACCTGAGAGGACTGACATGAAAAGGGGATGAAGAGGAACAAACTGCTAAGAAAGGTAGGCATCATCTCCGCTCCCTGAGCAGAGCCTCATACTCCACTCCTCTTTCTCAGTTCTTGTCCCTGCATTTTGGGTACACCAGGACCTTGAGTTTAACCGCATCCTTCTTTAATTGCAAAGGATCTCAGCCCCCTGTAGCTGGTGCGGCTGCAGAACCAGCACTGCCCTGGAAATGGCTGCTCTGACCCCAGCAGGGCAACTCCCCTGGTGCCAGGATTGAGGGAACCTTAGTATGAATCAGACCTCAAGAACCTGACTGCCAAACCTGCCCTACAGACCTCATCCCCCTCCCAAAAGAAGCACACCAGTGAGTACAATAATATGGAGTTAAAAATGGAAAGTGCTTATGGAGAGAGATCAGCTGCTTTGTGAGGCAGCTGTACGTTCTGGAGCTCCTTTTGATGTAAATGTGTGAAATTACACATTTATTGCAGGATTCAAATGTAGCCATGGCAACATGATTATCAAACAGTTGCATATGGAAGTGTAAATCCATACAGGTTTCTGGCTGGTGAGATTAAACTGCCCAGAGACAGAGCTCAATATATTCCAAGCCCAGGACCTACGTGCCCAAAAGGATTCATCTCTGGTTTCTTTGCCTGGGAAAAATTCCATTTCTTTGCATCCAAATTGGCTCTACTCAAGTGGGCCACCCACCAAACAGATGGAAAAGAACACTAAACAGGCCAGGACCCTCAGCAGAGAGGCAGTACCAGGTACCTCCCTGCATGCTGCTGCACAGGGTGACCCTGTCCTGAAGGCTGGTTTGAACAAATTCCTCTGCTCAGCCTTGCCAGGGGCAAGGACAGTTCAGCCAGGAGCTGTGTCTGCAGAACAGGTTTCAGTTACACCTCGAGCATCGTCAGGCTGTATTCATAGAGTCCCTGGGCATGAAAACAGGCTGGGCAGCCAATGGCACCCCCTCACCCACGGTGTCCTCATGTGACAGCGATCTGGTGACATGGTGACATCTGAAGAGGGGACAGCAAAGCTGGCATGTGTACTGGCTGCAAGTAGGAAAGGCCTGTGCCCTTATAGCCTCAAAACCGTGACCTTGATGGCCATTCCTTGGAAACAGGGCCCATCCATTAATTTTCCACAACTGTCAGTTCCAGGCTGAGCTGCAGTGTCACAGCCAAGGATAGTCAGGCACAGCATGACTCCTCCCCTGGATACACAGCAGGCTCTGAGACCTCATGTAACAGTGTCTGCACACAGACCAGGCTCAGCTCAGGGTCCTGGTGTGTCAGGAGTGATAAGTGATGAGTATCATCAGGTGGACTGTGAAACAACAGAGGAAAAGGGAAAGGGAAAGAAAAAGAGAAAAAAAGAGAAAGGAAAAGAAAAAAAAAGAGAAAGGGAAAGGGAAAGAAAAAGAGAAAAAAAGAGAAAGAAAAAGGAGAAGAAAAAGAAAAAGAAATAAAAGGAACATGCACCCCAGCATGGAAACAGACTGGTGGGAAGGAAATGGAAGTTTTAAATAGACACTAAAAGATTGGCAGAATTTGGCTGTAAATGAAAACAGAGTAGTGGAAGGGCAGAACTTTGTCCTTGTTTTGCTTTTCTTTTTTTTTTTTTCCAGAGACTTGATGTGGCTCTTTCACTGAGAAACACAAAAGTAGGGCACAGTCCTGCAGCAGGCACCCGGGGGTATCCACAGTCCTGAGGTTTGGGGATCTGCAGCAGGAGCCCTGTCATCCCTCTGGAACCAGTGGAAAAGCAGGTTATCTCCACTTGATAAGTGAGCAGCTTAGTGGGACACCTACAGCATCTGATGGCAATGCCCCCGAGCCATCATATAGGAATTCACAGAATGGCTTCTCAGTAGGATGTTCCTATAGTTAATTAACCTCTGGTCCTGATTTCCAGTGGGAACATCTCTTGTTTCCATCTCCAGCAAATAGCTCTAATAGATCTGACAGCCTGCTTTCACCTGGCACCTTCTTCTGCCTCAGGTATTTCTGGGCAAAATCCCTTTTCACTTTCCCTACTGCAGCATAAACATTCTGGAGCTCTACCACACTCCTGTTTCCAAACCTGTGAAGTCCCAGATGGTCCATCGACTATCCTACTCAGTTTCTTTCTCTGCATTGTGAGACTTTCTAGCAGAACCTCTTTACCTTTTCTTGGGGACTTCAAATAGTGCTGCTTCACAGAAGATTTTTGGGTTGGAAGAAAATATAAGCTCTTGGCACTAAAGACATACCTTTCTCAGTAAACATGAAGCTTTTGATTTTAAAAGTGGTAAACCTTGTTTCTTAATTAAAAAAAAAAAAAAAAAAAAAAAAAAAAAAAAGATTAATTTTCCCAAGCCTATTTAGAAAATAAAGAAAAACTATTGCTGTGCTAATTGCTATTTCCAAATGATTTTCACATCTTCTCCTGCCTGTGGCCACACAGATACAGGTCGTGAAAACAGACTTGGCATTCCAGGCTGCAGCAGATGAAGTATCAGGTTTCTGGTTAACTATGAATTGTCACTTAAAAATAAAGGCACCCCATCCCTGTCATTAATACTGCCTGAGTCCCATGACTTGGGAGTGCTGCTGTGCTGTGCTGCCCCAGCATCTGCTCCCCAAATTTGGCCTCTGCTCCTTGAGAGAATGAACCAAACCTCCCTAAGAGGGGAGGCGAAGCTGTTGCCCACATCTCCTCATTCCCCTCGCTGCAGCCCTTTCATCTCTATGATATATTAGCATTCTGGAGAGCACTAATGGGTCTGAAGTGGCTTAAAGCCATTTTCTTTATTGCTGGATTAGTGCTAGAAAGGTTTGAAACTGCCGGTGCTCAGCTCAAGCACGTTGAGAGCTTTCTGCTCCAAGCAGACACGAGCGAGCGCTCAGAGCTCCGTCCCGCCTCGCACAGCCCAGCTCACTGCTTTTATGAATGGAGTTAAAAACAACACATGCCGTGAAGCTGTTACTTAGAAGCTTTTTTTTTTTTTTCCCTGGTGTCCTGACTGCTCCGGTCAATACAAGCCCCAGTGCTCCAGAGCAGTGCACAGCCCTGAAAGCAAGGAAGTGGGCAGAAAAAGCAAAGCACAGGCTCCCTATCTGTTCCCTGCCTTCCTTTAGTTGAGCAATTATACAACTCCAGATTTGTGATTATTCCTGGCAAGGTTTGTTCATCTCTTGGGAGACTTTTGGAACAACACGGTGCTTTTGTAGGGAGTGTCAACCGCCAGGCGAACGTGCCTTCCAGATCAGATTTTTTTTTTTTTTTTTTTTTTTTAATATGTAAGTAATTGTTTCTTTACAGATTGGTCTTTGCCTTTTATGACTCACATTTCTACCTTGTTAGCTTTCAGCACGGGCCCTGCCCTCCCTCCCAGTGCTACAATCCTCCCAGATCTCACCCACAGTGCCAGGTCACATCAGGTGAAATCCTGAAGGATGAGAATCCATTTTGTCAGCGCCCTGTCCAGATGTTCTGCTTACAGGGGCTGCTTTTTTGGGGGCTGCAGAATTATGGGCACAGCAGTCAGAAGGCATAAAACCGAGGTACAAACCTGCCTCTAAAACACTGCAATAGGGGTTTGTCTGTGGTTTATTTCTTGGAGACAAATCTGGATGCGTTTTCACAGCAATGGTCACAGATTCTCATCACAGCACAGCTGCTGTGCCAAGAGTCTCATTCCCTCTCCGGCCTCCTGAGGTGCAAACATGCACTTCAAAATAAAGAGGGAGAATGCTTAAACACCCCTAAAACTAATTCATTAGCTTTAAGCTCAGTGCAATATAACTGCATCTTTTTAAAAGGGTTTGGGGGTTTGTTTTTTCTCTGAAGCTTTTCTGCCTTCACTGCTCTCTGAAAATGTATTCAGTGTGAGGCAGGGAGCAGTTATGGAAAATTTCAGGCTGGATGGTTAAAGCATGGCCAGTAATTGGAAACATAGAAAGGAAAATGTTTGGCAATACGGGATAAAAGGTGCTATGTAAGTGGGGACTTTTTCTTACTGCAAACTCCCCTCTCTGATATGTTAATTGTGTTTGGCCTGATCCCTTGACAGTCCATTAATTTTTTGTCCAATTGCAGACTGCTGAGGGCAGATAAATTTCAGGCTATTATGGGAACACCCTAGAAGTTTGTATAGAAAGGAAACTCTCTGTTTCCTGTATCATCCTTCTGGGGATCTTGAAAGAGTTCACAAAAGCCACTTAAGCAAACTTTCTTTGCTGGATAACGGAAGGAAAGGAAGCTGTGAACAAGCAAACAACACTCAATTCCATGAGACAAGAGATACTCATAGGTCATTTGAGAGAAAGTAAAGTCTGTGAATGAAATGCACACACACACTCATGACACACACCACACGCAGAAGAGTTTTGTACTCTAAAAATCATGGTATTTCTGCACCCCTGCCCTATTGCTGTGAGTATAACATGTAAATCCTGCAAACCACAGTGAGGACATGGGTGGAACATCCATCCCTGCAAGACAGAAATGGTTGAATGGTGTCAAATAATACATCTCATATGAGTTCAAATGGCAATGGATCAGCCTGACGCTTTTCTTGTCTTTCTTTCTTGAGCTCTTTCTCTTCTTGTTCTTTCTTTCTTTCCTTTCTTTCTTTTCTTTTCTTTTCTTTGTCTTTCTTTCTTTCTTCTTTCTTTTTCCTGTCCTTTCGTCTTTACTCTTTTTTTTTCTTTTTGTTTTTTTTTTTTTTTTTTTTTTTTTCTTTCTTTTTCCTTTTTTCTTTTTTTTTTTTTTTCTTATTTCTTTCTTTCTTCCTTTCGCTTTCTTTCTCCTCTTTCTTTTCTTTCCTTTTTCCTTTCTTTCTTTTCCTTTCCCTTCTCTTCTCTTTCTTATCTTTCTTTCTTCGTTTTCTTT
>CM031858.1:149889894-149978614 GCA_018697195.1 Certhia americana | reverse complement strand
ACTGCAGCATAAACATTCTGGAGGCTCTACCACACTCCTGTTTCCAAACCTGTGAAGTACCAAATGGTCCATCGACTATCCTCTCTTTCTTTCTCTGCATGTAAACTTTCTAGCGAACCTCTTTACTTTCTTTGTACTTTCAAATAGTGCTGCTTCAACGAGATTTTTGGTTGGAAGAATATAAGCTCTCTGCCTAGAATACATGACTTCTCATTAAACATAGTCTTTTTGATTTAAAAAGTGGCAAAAAACCTTGTGTCTTAATTAAAAAAAAAAAAAAAAAAAAAAAAAAAAAAAAAATTAATTTTTCCCAGCCTATTTAGAGAAAATAAAGAAAACTATTGCTGGTTCTAATTGCTTTTCCAAATGATTTTCACACATCTTCTCTGCCTGTGCCACACAGATCAGGTCGTAAAACAGACTGCAGTCCGCTGCAGGCATATAAGTATCAGTTTTCTGTTTAACTTGAATTGTCACTTAAAAATAAAGGCACCCCATCCCTGTCTTAATGCGCCTGAGTCCTTCGTGACTTGTGAGTTCTGCTGTCTGTGCTGCCCCAGATCTGCTCCCCAAATTTGGCTCTGCTCCTTGAGAGAATGAACCAAACCTCCCTAAGAGGGGAGGGCGAATCGTTTGCCCACATCTCCTCAGTTCCATCGCTGCATCCCTTTTCATCTCTATGATTTATAGCATTCTGGAAGGACACTAATGGGTCTGAAGTGGCTTAAGCCATTTTCTTATGCCTGGATTGTGCTAGAAAGGTTTGAAACTGCCGGTGGCTCATCTCAGCACTTGAGAGCTTTCGCTCCAGCAGACACGCGGGGGGAGCGCTCAGAGATCCGTCCCCCGCCTCGCACAGCCCACTCACTGCTTTATGAAATGGAGTTAAAACAACATGCCGTGGAAGCTGTTACTTTTAGAACTTTTTTTTTTCCCTGGTGTCCCTGACTGCTCCGTCAATGACAAGCCCCAGTGGCTCCAGATCGAGTGCAAGCCCTGAAAGCAAGGAAGTGGTCAAAAAGCAAAGCAACAGGTTTCCTATCTGTTCCCTCCTTCCTTTAGTTGAGCAATTTACAACTCCAGATTGTGTGATTATTCTGGCAATTGTTCATCTCTTGGGAACTTTTGGAGACAACACGGTGCTTTTGTAGGGATGTCAACCGCCAGGCGAAACGTGCCTTCCAGATCAAATTTTTTTTTTTTTTTTTTTTTTTAGATATTTAGTATTGTTTTCTTTACAGATTGGTCTTTGCCTTTTATGCTCACATTTCTACCTTGGTTATCTTTCAGCGCGGGCCCTGCCCTCCTCCCAGTGCTACAATCCTCCCAATCTCACCACGTGCCAGGTCACATCAGGTTAAATCCTGACGGATGAGAATCCATTTTTGTCAGCGCCCTGTCCCCATATGTTTTTCTGCTTACAGGGGCTGCTTTTTTGGGCTTGCAGAATGATGGGCACAGCATTCGAAGGCATAAGAACCGAGGTACAAACCTGCCTACTAAAAAACACTGCAATAGGGTTTGTCTGGGTTTATTTCTATGAGACAATCTGGATGGTTGTTCACAGCAATGGTCACAGATTCTCATCACAGCACAGCTGCTGTCCCTAGTCCCTCATTCCCTCTCCGGCCTCCTGAGTGCAACGGCACTTCAAAATAAGGAGAATGGCTTAAACACACCTGAAAACGATTCATAGCTTAAGCTCAGTGCAATATACCTGCATCTTTTTTAAAGGGTTTGGGGTTTGTGTTTTTTCTCTGAAGCTTTTCTGCCTTCACTGCTCCCTGAAATGTATTCTGTGAGCAGGGAGGTTTATAAAAATTTCATGCTGATGGTTTTAAAGCATGGCAGTAGAATTGAACTAGAAAGGAACTGTTTGCAATACGGGTAAAGGTGCTTATGTACGTGGGGACTTTTTCTTACTGCAAACTCCCTCGCTGATATGTTAATTGTGTTTGGCTGATTCCTTGACCGTCCTTATTTTTTGTCCAATTGCTACTAGCTGAGGTAAGGTAAATTTCCAGGCTATTATGGGAACACCCTAGACGTTTTGTATAAAGGGACTCTCTGTTTCCTGTATCATCCGCTGGGACTTGAAAGAGTTCCCACAAGCCACTTACAAACTTTCTTTGCTGTAACGGAGGCCAGGAACTGTGGAACACGCACAACACTCAATTCCGATAGCCAGAATACTCATAAGGTCCTTTTGAGAGAAAGTAAAAGTCTGTGAATAATGTGCACACACACACACCCACACACACCAAACGGTACATACGCAGAAGATATTTTGTACTCTAAAATAATGGTATTTCTGCACCCCTGCACTATTTCTTTCTGATTATACATGTAATCCTGCCAACCACAAGTGATACATGTGGTGGGAACATCCATCCCTGCAAGCACCGAAAGGTGTGAAGGGTTCAATAATACACCCCAGGATAGTTCAAAATGGCATGGATCATCTGATCAGCTTTTCTTTTCTTTCCTTTTCTTTCTTTCTTTCTTCTTTTCTTTCTTTCTATTTCTTTTTTTCTTTCTTTCTTTCTTTCTTGTTCTTTTCTTTTCTTCTTTTTCTTTCTGTCTTTCTTTCTTTCTTTCTTTCTTTTCTTCTCTTCTCCTTTCTTCTTTCTTTCTTTCTCTTCTCTTTATCTTTCTTTCCTTTCTTTTCTTTCCTTCTTTCTTTCTTTCTTTCTTTCGTTTCTCTTTCTTTCTTTCTTTTCTTTCTTCTTTTCTTTCTTTCTTTCTTTCTTTTCTTTCTTTCTTTCTTTCTTTCTTTTCTTTCTTTCTTTCTTTCTTCTTTCTTCTTCTTTCTTTCTTTCTTTCTTTCTTTCTCTTTCTTTTCTTTCTTTTCTTTCTTTTTCTTTCTTCTTTCTTTCTTTCTTTTCTTTTCTTTCTTTCTTTCTTTTCTTCTTTCTTTCTTTTCTTTTCTTTTATTCTCTTTTCTTTCTTTCTTTCTTCCTGTTTATTAGCAATGGCAGCTGCCTAGAGCCTGCTACACCATCTCTGTGGTTTTTGTCACCCACAGATAGAAAGCAAAGGTCTGAAGAGCTGTAACTTTTCCTAGGGCTGCCTTCAAGTGCAAAATTCAGATGGAGCTCAGGGAGCTGGGGCAATACTCAGCAATAGGCGTACAAATGTCTTCAAGCCCTGGAAATACTGGAGAATTCCAATTTATAGGCTTGTCCCTGTCTCTGAATTTTACACCAGTATTCTAAGGAGGTGAGGTTGGTCCAACAGTGTGTCCCCTTTCCTGAGAAGTTTTAAACATCTTGGCTTCAGCTGCATTTCAGAGGGAAATCAAAACCACAGGATGAAATGCTTCAAGTTTGTTAAAATAAGCTCTTAGAGGAGGAGATTTGTAGCTCATCTGTAGTACAGGGTTTGTGGTACTCAATGTGAGTAAATCCATGTGGTAGAGAGATTTTGTACCTGTTCAAACCACAAAAAAACAGGTTCAAGTTTGCATTTAACAACAAGGCATGGTCCTTTATGGAGAAATGGTTTGGGAGAATACTCGGTTAGCAGGAAATTACCTGGGTACTGACTGAAAATTTTTTAAAGGCATTTAGGAAAATATCAGTTGTGAAAACATTTTTTTCTAGCAGATCTGCAACATACACCTCTGGTCTTACCAAAACCACTAATGGGGGGGGGGGAGGGAAAAGAGCAAGGAAAATGTATTAAATAATTGCCAGCTGAGAAAAAGAAAAAGGGTTTGTTCAAATTTGGGGCAATCCAAATCAGGCCAGTTCTTATTTAATTGGGAATGGGGAAGGACTTTTCTGGTAGAAATATAGCTGATTACTTGGCAGGAAAAATCTAAACTCCTCAAAAACATTTCTCCTGATCTTTTCTCAAAATTATCCACAGGAACAGTGCTTCCCTGGGGAGCTTGTTAGACATCCTAAATGACCTCATTGCTAGGAACTTTCTCTCAGTTTTACAAACTTCTTTATCTTCTTCTTAACCTCTTGAGTCTGCTCTCCAAGTTGCAAATGACCTCCATTCACTCTTCTCTGCTCTGGCCTAGGTGAGGGCTAACACATCCCTGTGGAGAGCATCCATCTGCCCAGGGTAAATGAGTCACCAGTCCAAAGAAATGAGGTGGAAGCCATTCAAGGAAAAAAGGTTCTTTATTTCTATTCTGACAGTAATACAAAACTTTTGGTCCTACCAAAGCAGCCTTGAGTCTATGAGGTGCTTAAGTCAGGAGCTTAGTTGCCAGGCTCCTGATATAAATAAGGAAAGAAGCTGCTGAACCAATAGGATTGTCTAAGGAAGAAGAGCAGCAGGAAAGCACAATTCCATTATAATCTTCCTGGTCTCTGCTGTTGGCACAGTGTTCACGGACATAGGCCACCTCCAGGTCCCCCTCCAGCAGGTTGTGTTGTAGCCCTTGGAAGGGCTTGGGAAGTGTTTGAGGAAAAATATGAAATTGCTTGAGGAGAAACAAGAAAATGAAGTTGTTTTTTAGGGAACAGAAGTGAGAACTGGAGGCTGATTTGTTCTGTGAAAGGGCCTGACCATGACCTGCCAGCCTTGGCAGGCTCACACAAGGTGGAGGACCAGGGCATGAGTCAGTGTGTGGTTTCTTCAACAGAAAACTATATTTCTCTTTTTTTAGGGTTTCCTACCAAATCAACTAGATGAACTGATTCATCCTAAGACTAAACTCTTAAAATTCCTTAGGCAGAGTTCTGGGGTTTCACAGTGTATTGCCATGTATTTATCCCCACAAAAATGTCTGTGAATTGCATTACCTATCCCAAGTTCCCAAAGGATTCTATCTAGTGCAGTCACTTATGGAGAGCACTGCATTTGTGGGGGTCTTCATAAGGGCCTCTACAGATTTCAAGCAGTGCCTGGACAATGTCATATGGTTTTGTTTTCGGTCCTGCAAGGAACAGGGAGTTGGAGTAAATGACCCTTAATGGGTCTTTTCCAAATTCTATGATTCTATAAAGTATGAGGAGATGAAAAGGAAAGTTGCTCCTTTTGAGAGTAAGTGGGTTTAAAATCATTTAAGCTGAAAAGCTGAACTAGAGCCCAAGAACAGTGGTGTGAAGTATCCACACTATACTTCAGGTAGAGGGACTTCCACAAGTCCAACAGTACATGCAAAATCAATGACTGGGGTAACACTGAGGTCTAGGAAAAAAGGAAAAATTGCTGAATACAATTAGCTCAAAACAACTGTTTTAATATAAGTTAAGTCAAAAAACTGTGAATGTTTCAGTTTAGACTCAGCTTTTAGGAGCGGTGGGAGGAACGATTAAACGGATCCTAAAAAAATCCCAGTATTTTGTAGGGGATTTCCACTCCAATCAACTTTGGAATTACATTTTTTCCTCAAAGTTTAGAATTACTTTCATAATAAACACTTTAGGGTCTGCAGCTGTTTGGTTCTCTGGCTGTGTTTGGAAATTCAAGCAATTAGAATTAAAAGTATTCGCCCAATTTGGTTTCTCAGTCACAACTAAAACAGCCTGCTTGGGGTTATTCTTGAAACTTGGGTTGCTTAAGTCATTTAAATAGATTTCTATTTCAGAAACAACACAAGAGCCAACAATTTCACAACTAAAAGCTCGAGGGCTACAAAACTTGGCATCACCTAAGACTCTTAACATTGTTTTTCATTATCTTAATCACTAGGTTCTTTACATACTAATTTTCCATCCCGTTGCCAACCAGTGCCAATCCAACTCACTTTTCCATCACCCAGGTGAGTGTTACTCATGTTTTCATGGAAATGTAAAAACACTCTGAATGCAGTCACCACAACAGTGTCTATTTTTGCGACTGCTCATTGGCTTCTGCTAATACCAAGTCATATCTGCAGAAGTCAGATATGCTACACAGGTGTAGCTTCTGAGTTCTTTCCTAGGATTTTCCAAAAATATGGAGAATGCTGATGGTTGTCCAGATGCAGTTTTGATGACACAGGGCTAAATAATTTGTTTATGCTGGGACCCAAAATATTGCAAATACCAATTAGGTATGTGACTGATTAGGCAAGGGGAGAGATGAGATAAATCACAGCACATGGTTGTAACAGGCCTTAGCAGAGCAGAGAGTAAAGTGAACCCTCCAAGAAGGCTACAGAAGCTTCAGGTCCCACCTGGTGATCAAAACAGAGGTGCCCAGTAACACCTGCACAGTTTGAATCCAGCTGGAACCACAAGGCTGCAAAACAAGCAGGCAGTGTGAACAGGGATAAATGCTCAGTTAATTAGAGGTCATCACTTAGTGCTACAAACTAAGCATTTTTGTGGTCATCAGGTAAGAAATGGTATTTTCTTCCCTCTGGGTTAGCCCAACTGGCTATCATCCATTAATTAATCCATGAAACATTGTGTTATTATAAGAAAGCATTAAGTAACCAAAAACTATAGAACAGTTTGTGTTGGAAGGGACCTTGAAGACCATCTCACTCCAATCTCCAGCCATGGGCAGGGACACCTTCCGCTATCCCAGGTTGCTCCAAATCCCATCCAACCTAGTCCTGAACACTTCCAGGAATGGGGTATCCATAGGTTCTCTGGGCAACCTATGCCAGGGTGTCATTATCCTCTGAGTAAAGAATTTCTTCTTAATATCTAATCTTAAGTCTCCCCTCTTTTAGTTTAAAACTATTCCCCCTTGTTTTATCACTTTCTGGCTGAATAAAAAGTCCCTCTCCATCTTTATTTTAAATAAATACTTAAAGGCCACAAGATCTCTCAGGTGAAACTTCAGAAAATTTATCTTATGGGAGGCAGCAGGAGTCTATGCAAGCAGAAGACTAACTGGTCTCTTTTTTAGACATTCAACAGTATAAACTAAAAATATTACCAGCCAGCTTTCACCAGGGTAAAGCTAACATGTATGGAGCCACTTGAAAATCGTCTCAGACTTAAATGGTTTCCTGCACTTCAGACTTTGCTTCAGGATTTTGGTTTTCTGCACATCCAATATGATGAAAATATATCTGTTTCTCAATAAAAGTAGAGCAACCAAAATACAAATATCCCTGTGCAGCAATGGAAACCTCATAAACATCACAGTCATGGTTTCATAAGAGGCAGCTCAGAAGGAAAACTGACTAATCTCAGCTCATTGCCCAAGTGCAGAGAAACAGAAAAGTTTCAGGAAAGTAAACAGAATTAAACAGAAATAAAAAAACAGAGGTTCTGATCTTTCCAAGACAAGGGAATCAGTGACTGAACTGAACAAGCCCTGCAGTTCTTAAGATGCTGTCTAGCAGCATCTTAACTGCTCTTGGCACTTGAGGACTGAAAGCCACAGTTCTTGAAGGACTATCACGTCACACTTTGACACCTATAAACTCCTCTGAAGCTTAATTCCTCAGTTTTATTGTGAAGATCATTATAGACCACATAAACTAAAGAGACAGGATAATTTCTGCAGCCATTAATACCAGGTTTCAGCTGTGCAAACCAGGAAAATAATGACAGGAAACTCTCATTCTTCAAGGCATGAACTCCTGATGAGACCTCACAAGTGGCAGAAGCAGCAAACCCCATTTTACAGCCTGTATGAGCACCTTGTAACATAACTGCTATCATGAGCTGTTTATTTTCCATATAAGGGTGATGTGAGAGAAGTTGTAGCTACTGCTTTTAGAGTCATACAACCATTTCAGTTGGAAAAGACCTTTAGGAACATAAAATCCAACCATTAACCCAGCACTGCCAAGTCCACACTAAACTATCTCCCCAAGAGTGATAGAGATCACCTCTATCATCTCTCTTGTAGACAGTGATAAGGTCACCTATCAGCCTCCTTTTCTCCAGGTGGAACACCCCCTGTTTCCTCAGTCACTCATCATCCACACCCTTCCCTAGCTCCACTGTCCTTCTTTGGACATGCTCCACACCTCAGCATCATTGTTGCGAGGGGTCCAAAACTGAACAAAAGATTTGGAGGTGCAACCTCACCAATGCCCAGCATAGGGGGATTCCAGGTTTCAGAGCAGGACGAGGGCAAAGGGAACCTACACCTGCACCACCCTGTTTGCGCAGGACTGTTGACATTGCCCGGGGGTGGCATGAACCAACTGGATCCAGATGGGTGGACTTTGGGCTGGTGACAGGGCAAAGGGCTGAGTCACACTCTATACCTGCGGGTTCTGTCAGAAGCCCTTTGGCTCTCAGAATTAAAAGTCAATTTTGGCTAACATGGCAACCTGAATGGACCTGAAAATCTGCCTGTCTGGATGCCAGTCACAAATTCTCACAATCTCCTGCTCTTCTTCATAAAATCTTCTTGAGACCTGTCTGTGTCCAGACAAAATATCTTTGGTTGACTAGCTGTAAGTCTGAAAAAACCAGAAGCATCTCAATGCTTTTAGGGGGAGAAAATAGGCATCAAGGGACATGGGCCATTTTATACAGCCATTAAAGTTCCATTGTAATGACAGCATGTGTTGGGGGAGGGTGGGGAGAAGGATAAACAGCAGTTTCAAGTCCAGAGCCTGGGTCTCCCATCAGATATATCATCCTTTGTGAGAGATATCCCGGGGCTGAGTTACAGGCCAAATGTGTAAAAGTTGAGACTAATTTTTCATGTCCTATTTATAAATGTCCTGGCTGGGAAACCTCACCTGGGTTTCTGGGTGCTCAGATTTGCTTCAAGCGTAGCCTCAGGCTTCCCAAACCCACGGCCACTCCCAATTAGGAGACACCTCAGAGAGCCGGCTGTGTCAAATATCATTAAGTCTGAAAGCAAGTCAAAACAACCCCAATGACTTCTGTCCATCCAGAGGGAGAAGTACTGTCTTTTTTTTTTTTTTTTTTTTTCTTCTTTTTAATTGCAGCTTTGAAAGGATTTCGGAGCAGCAGCGGTCTCAGAAGGTTTGTATAATCTAGGAGTCCCCTTGTTTCATATAAAGCAATTCACACTAGATCTGAACACTGGCAAACAGTCAGCTAAATCCATTATCGCATGATAATGCTCAAACATTTCATTAATTCCTAACCAGCTGTCCTCTGCTCCCTTACCCCTTTCATCATACAAACATTTCTTTAACTGTCTAAGGGAGGGGAGAAGGGAGGATCAGACGAAGCCTCGTAAAATTCCTTCACCCGCTTGGCCTGCGGCAAGTTATTTCTTTTGACACGCGTGTAAAGTAATATTGGGGGTGGTGTTTGTTTGGCTTGGCTGGATGGTGAGTTTTCATAACAATTTGGTAAGCCAAGTACCTGTGAAATGGAGTACTGAGAACTCACGGCAGCTTGTTGATGAGCCTGCCGTCTGGTTGATTAACACATCTCATTAAATAGGGAAGACCCCTTGCTCCAGCATCTATGCCAAGACACAAGGCAAGGTGTTTGGAGCAGGATGTTACTCTCCAGGGGTTTGAGGTCCTGTAGGTCATTCCTCTTTTAAAGTCCTCGGGTACTCCATGCCAAACAAACCCGTGGAAGCGAGGGTAAGCAAGAGATCGGTACCTTGGGGGATTCTCTAACTACGTGACTAAACAAAGTGGATACACGCACGCCAAGAGCCAGAGAGAGATTTTAAGGTGACTACTGGACGCTTTCTTTAAAAAAAAAGCTCTCCCTGAAGTGTCTTAAATCCCTACACGTTGCCTAGGGACTCCAAAGAACAGGATTCGCCACCCTGCTGAGGAGGAACCCGAGGGGAGCGCTCAGGGGTTGTCTCCAATCCCGCTCTCAACCTCAGTCCAGGGGCTTTTCCCGTCCTTCTCCCAGGCAAACGTAGCACACGTCTGGACAGCACATCAGGCTCCTGACTGACACTCATTTCTCCCCTGCCAAGACATGAGAGTGCATTTATTTATTATGGGTTAAATATTTGGAGTTGAGCAAGAACCTCAGAGGGAAAAGGTAGGTCTGTTTCCTCGGGGTTTTTTCTACCCTCACTCAGTATGAAAAATCACATTTTTTTAAGCTAAAATATTTGGTTTATGGAAAATTCCCCTTTCTGACTTTAGATTCATCTAAAGGCTGAGAATTACCAACTCTTGAGTGAAAACAACATGAGGAAATACAATGGAAAAAAATCTGGACATGTCTGGACACGTCTGGACATTGCCAGAACGAGTCTAAAATGTCAGGCTGAGGTAAGCATCACACTTCACCACAACAGCAGGCAACAAAAGGACTGCAAAAGAAGTACTTTTAATTTTTTTTTCAGTTATTTTAAAATGAGATGTCAAAACATCAGGTAACCGGGGCTGCCACAAACCCATGGGTAACAAGAAGCACATTTTAGAAGTTGTAATGATAACTTGAGATCCTATCTTGGTGTTTTTAGGTGTGTTACGGTCTCAGAATTTCCACTTAAGTCTTAAGATTCTAGTCTTTTTTCTTACCACTTAGAACCATTAGATTTTTCTAGAAGTACAGGTATATTTTGTTTCTTCTGTGGAAGAACTTTAATGTTTTATTAAGGTGTCTCACAGTTTTGTTACAATGGACGTTGTTTTGCTGTCAAGAGTAGGTGTTATGCTGGGCTTTCATGGGTGTGTACCGTTTATCTCCACCATCTGGCTACTTAAGATAATTAATTTGCCACTTTTTGTGTTTATAAACATCAGTAGTATGTCTTAAAAGCCATCACTCTTTGAATGGACTTCAGACATTCTCACCAGAGGATGTTTAATTTAGTGAGTTGTGCATGACTAGTCATGCATGCTTTTCAGCCATTAGTCTGAATTAGCCTAAACCCAAAACCATATTGATAACAGCATTGTAGAACAAAATATTGCACTTTTTTTTTTTTTGCTTTTTTTTTCTTTAGGACTTGTAACAGAGTCTCTCTGTTAGACTCAAGATTTATCTTGCTTTTTAATAGATGGGTACAGTTCTTCCATTTTGCCTTCTGTGGTTTTCCTTTTCTGAAGTCTGGTATGCTTTGCGGTTTATTTATTCATGAGTTGTAAAAAAAGAAGTTCACCATTTAAAAAAAAAATTGTTTTGGAATATATACTTAATGGCATGTCAAAAACCAGAAAACAATTACACTTATGCAACATAACGTGCATTTTTACATGCTACTTGCAGGCTGCTTTATGCATCCCCGGTTTATGGAAGTAAGGAAAATTAAATATCACGCTAGCCTGCACAATGCAGTTAGCATTATTAAGGCTAGGAGACCTTAATTGGGAATAAAACAACACACACCAGCCCTAAAAAAACAGTCTTTTATGGCAAGTTTGCAGAGGGTTCTTCCACTGTGGCAGGGCTATGGCTACCATGGGGAATGAAGTGTTTTAATGTCCTGAGGATCACTAGGCACTGTGTATTGAGGGTTGTGTTCTGCAGATGTGACAAATACATGATAAATGCTACATGTCACTCTTTCCGTGGTGGCCTGGCACACACCCTGTCACAGGGCTGGGCTGGACATGAGGAGAAGTAGCTCACAGCCTCTGGTGGGTAGAGGAGCAGGGGCAAGATAGGGAGACAGGATGGGACCTTGACTGTAGCCAAACATGAAGAAAAGGTTTGGGTTTTTTTCATGATGAAGGACAACAAATTTCAGCAATTTGGGGCCAGATGTTAGCAGTATCTCAGACAGAGAGCAGCACCCACTCCCGTGCTTTCCAAGTGTTGGTTTGCAGTTGTACTTGGCACAACTTTGCCTGAGAGAGGCAAGGAGGTTCGCACTCTGTTTCTGTGCAAATGCCCACTACTTTGGCAGGGACAGTGTAGGTAGAGCCTCCATCCATCCTCAGGTTGCCTCTTGTACTCCCTTTCTAACCAAGAGCCCCTCTTCAACCCAGGAGCGGTGCCAACACGGTCATCCTTTGTCCCTGGGATGAGCGGGAAAAACTCCTGCTACACAAACTAGGGAATGAGATGCTGTGAAGAAGCAGTTTAGAAAGGTGGTCCTGGTTGATGGCAAGTTGAATACAAGTTGGCATTGCCCTGGCACCCAGTAGAAGCAACCCTGTCCTGGGGCCATCAGGCACAATATCACCAATTGGGCAAGGGAGGGAATTTTTCTGGTCTGCTTTACTCTCTACTGGGGTGACCTTACCTTGAATATTGTGTATGGTTTTGGGTACCACGATATAAGATAGAAAGCTATTAGAGAGCAACCAAAGGAGGGTAATGAAGATGGTGAAGGGCTTTAAGGAGATGAGGAATATGAGGAATGGCTGAGGACACTTGGTCTGTTCACCCTGGAAGAGATTGAGGGAAAACCTCATTCCTAGTGAGGGGAAGAGGAGGGGCAGACACGGATCTCTTCTCTGCGTTGACCAGTGACACAACTCGAGGGAACAGCTTAAAGTCGTGTCTGGGAGGTTTAGGTTGGTTGTTACAAAAAAGGTTCTTCTCCCAGAGGGTGGTTGGGCACTGGAACAGTTTCCCAGGCAAGTGGTCACAGCACCAAGCATGGCAGAGCTCAGGGTGTGTCTACACAACTCTCTCAGGCACGTGGTGGGATTGCTGGGTCCGTCCTGTATAAGGCCAGGAGTTGGACTCGACTTGTTGAGTGCTCTGTGTCACTCTGTGACGCCGCCACTCTCCACACCTGCCCCGCCACCGCCCGCCTCGGCTCCCCTCACACGGGCGTCCCTGCGGCGGACGCCCGGGCGCCCCCGTAGCCCTCCCGCCGCCCCCCAACAACGCCCCCCGCCGGAACCCCCAGCCCCGAGGCCACGCCTTATTTGCATATTCATTAGACACGCCCACAGCCGGCGGACACCACGCCTCCTCATACATATTCATATCCCACACCTCCCCGTACCCCCGGCAAGCCACGCCTCTCTCACTGCATATTCATGATCCCGGGGGCGGGAGGGGGCGGAAGCGGAAGCGGAAGCGGGTGCCGGTTCCCGAGGACCCGGTATAAAGCGGCCGCCGCTGCCCGGTGCTGCCGCGCTCGCGCCGCCGTCAGTGACCTCGTCCCTTCCCTCCTTCCCTCCCTCATTCCCCCCCCGCCCTCCCCGGCGCCGCCGCCTCCCCCCTCCGCCGCACGGAGCAGGTCCCGGGTGCTGGGGGAGACCCGGGGGCAGGTAAGGGGGACGGCGGGAGCTTGGGCTGTGAGGGGTGTCTGGAGTGAGGAGGGGGTGCGGAGGCGAGGGTAGGCTGAGGAGCTGTGGGGTGACGGGAATGAGAGGCTGGTGAAGGTGAG
Source organism: Certhia americana (assembly GCA_018697195.1). Taxonomy (NCBI): domain Eukaryota; kingdom Metazoa; phylum Chordata; class Aves; order Passeriformes; family Certhiidae; genus Certhia; species Certhia americana. Next base: position 149,965,507 of record CM031858.1, on the reverse strand, counting down.
GAAGGGTTTCGGGTGAAGGGGCTGGTAAAGGCGAGTAAGGACTTGGGGTGAGAAGGTCGTGAGGGGCTGGTGGTGAGGAAGAGTTTGGAGGTGAGGGGCTAATGAAAGGGAGGAAGGGCTTGGGGTGAGGGGGTGAGGAAGGTGAGGGGCTGGTGAAGGTGAGAAATGGCTTGGGATGAAGGGCTAATGAAGGTGAGGAAGGGCTGGAGTGAAGCTGAGAAAGGGTTAGGGGCTGAGAAGCTTCTTGCGTGAAGGAGTTATGGGACTGGAAAGGTGAAAGTGTTGAGCTTTGGGGTGCGGGTATGTGAAGTCACAAAGATAGAAGGATAATGAGGATCTTGGGGTGAGGGACATGTTAGGCTGCAGAGGTGGAAATTGGAAATGCCATGTGCTGTGTAGAGAAATTGGGTCAAAGGAGATGTTGGGCTACAGAGGTTGGGAAGGGATGAGAAATGAGTAAGGTGATGTTAGACTTGTTTGAGGTGTCTCAGCCACCTCTTTCTCATCAGAATTCATTAAGTGCCCCTTTAGGATTGTGTTGGCTGGAGACTGCTGGAAGAGGACTTGAAAGAGGGACCAAAGATGGAAATTAGTGTACCTTTTCAGACTATTAAACTTTAGTAGTTTGCCATTTGAATAATTCCACACTTAATCTGTCACCTGATCTCAAAGCTTTATCAAAAAACTATTGAGTCTTTCCTTGCCTGGTATGATGGTGGGAGGGTACTGGGGGAAGAAATTACGTCCAACTTAGCTCTTAAGCCTTCCATGAATGCAGCAGTTTTCCTTCAGATCGTGTTATTAGTGATCTACAACTATTAACATGCCTTAATTTAGCACCTTTATCAGGTGCAGAAACTCTGCTTGACCTTGAAAAATACTCTTTCCATGGGGCAGTTTTCTGTTGGAGTTCTTTGCCTTCAATGTTCTCTAGCTATAGAGGGGGAAAAAGGAGGGGAGGAAGGGATTTTGCCGAGGCTCTGACTTGGCATTGGGTGCGGTGAATGAATCAATGTTGCTGGAGCCTGTCTAATTCAGGGACTTAAAAATGAGAAAGGATAGGAAAGATATTGTAGGATGTTGCATGTTAGACAGAAGAGATCTTTTCCCCTTCAGGAAAAGAGATGTTACAAGAATTGGATCTACAAGGAGAGGCAGCAGTAGGTACAAACAGAGCACAAACAAATAACTGCATCATTATGAGGATCCGTGGGAAGGAATTGCACTGTTACAGCATGTATCCTCTCTGCTTTGCAAAAACTGCTCCAGTGTGAGCTGCGTCATGTTCCACTGCTGTGATCAGACAGTGCTACTAAAATATTTAATGAAATATGGCTTGAGCAGGTGCTTGAGCTCAAAGAGCAAGCTGGTGAATACTTCCTGCTTTCCTCCCCAAGTCAGGCTTTTTTGTAAATATTTGGCAGAGGGAGGTTGCTGATGTGATTGCACTGACACGGCTTGTGTGACTTCTTCCCTCCTACCAGTATTGTGAAAGATAAGGTCTTCCTCACTTGGTTTGTTTAGTGATTATACTGGATTGATGAAATGTTCAACATGTCTAATTTTTCCCTTCCTAAAAAAGGGAAGAAGTTTCAGACAAGAGATTAAACTATTTATGTAACACTTTGGCTATAAATGCTTACAGAAATGCTTTTTACTTTAAGTTTGCAAAGCTGACGCTACCTTAAACTCCTAAAGATGCATCTAGTAGTCTCTGATGCATCCAAAAACATTTGTGAGTTCCTCTATATATCAAAAGTTGTGGCAGCTGCTGTCTTGGAAGTGAGAGCTTCATTCTTCTATTAGTGAGATTAAATTGGATACTTAAGGGAGTTTTCATGACAAAATAACAATTTCCATGATGTAATGGGTGGGATCAGTGGAACAACTTCTATTTTAGTTAGCTATTTGTAGTGTCAGAGACTGGTTTACATGGGTTGGCTTGTGCCTCTCTGAGCAAGTAAATGATAGCAGTTCTTGTGTTAAATTATGCATGACTGAGGCATCTTCAGCAAAAGGAAAACGTGTGGTTCTACAGATAAACCCTCCTGTGTGACTGTGGGTTAACTCCTGCAGGAGCCTGCTGCTCTCTGGGAGTCTGTTGCTGAGAAAGGAACGAGCAGTATCTGCTGACGTGATCTTGCTTGGATGCTGTGGGGACTGCCTTCTATCGAGGGCGATCGTCTCCCTCCGAGATGAAGTGTGCCAAAAAAATTCAGTCTGTTTTAAATACAGTTGTATTGTGCTGCCTTGCGCTGACAAGGGAGGTTGTTTTCTGCGGGAGGTGTCCTTAGTCACGGGAAGGTGGCAGTAACACTGACTGACAGCTGGTGAACCTCCTGTTCCCTCTGTGTGGTGTTACAACAAAACTCATGAAGTGCAACTTTGTTCATGTGCCTTTTCAGTGGGGTGACACAACTGGAATATTTTTGTGCCTTCCAGTGAAGTGTGGTGTAACTCTGACTGAAACAATGCACATGCCTGTATGTCTAAGTGCATGTGACCTTAAGTTTTCACTCTGAAACAAGTGTGGAGCCTATTTGAGGAGCTTTCTGAAGTAGCTGCCTTGATTCCTCCAGGTGGAAATACAGGCTCTGAGAGAGCAGACTGAAGTTGGACCTGTCTCACAGGGCTGTGACCTCCAAGGTTAATTACCTTTAAACTCACTCCAGTCCTAGATTCTCTGGCAGCTAGAAAGCTAAGACTTGATAATATAACATTGCTCTGCTTGTGTGCTGGGGCAGGATTGCATGGACTCTGCCTCTATCCCTGTATAAACTTAAATGGATCATTCACAAAAGCAAGGAGAATTTTAACATTGGATTGTACCTGCAGAGAAATTCACCAGTGAACCTGCATCTAACATTTGAAAAACTTTCTTGCAGTCAAAATATGTTGCCAACTGAGCAGTTTAGAAAAGATGTTGAAGTTTTGTGAGTCATGAATTCATGGGTGGAAAGATGATGGCTGAAATGACCTGCCAGGTCGTGCCTGCAATTGTGAACCCAGCTGCATGCAACACTTCAGGATTTTCAGCAGACAGTGATTTAAGCTATAAACAGTTCCTTTACACAGGAGCATTTGATCTTGTCTAGCTTAGTCTGTAAACTCTGCCTGTGATGCACTGCTATCATCCTTAGTTGAACACCTTATGACTTCCAGCATGAATTCCTAAAGTAGAAAGCCAGTTGCCCTTGAAGTATGTGGGCACTGTTACACGTTAGGCAAAACCAGTGCAATCCATTGCCCATCACAAGAAGCTGGAGCTGGCAGTTGCTTTTGAGCTTAACTTGTGGTCTCTACCTCCTCTTCCCCTCTAACACCATAAGTCACCCTAAAATAATTGCATCAAATGGTGAAGCAGTTGAGCAACAGTGCACGTGTGCTGGTGTCATGAAAAACAAGCTTCATTTGCCACTCAAACTGACTTCAATGCTGTGGGCTACTTTTAATAGTGTAAATGCATGCTGAACAGAGGCAAAGCTTTTGGAGTTGAAATGGAGCTTTCCAGTTAATCTGCCAGGAGAGTCCTGTGGAAGTAACAAGGCTGCCGTGACGGAGGAGGAAGCTTTAGCAGCTTGCAGAGTAATGAGTAACATGAAGAACTGCTTGTGCTGTGTTCTAGTTTTGTAAGGGTCACTCCCATGACCTTTATATCTGTAATACTTGCAGGATCCCAGGCTGTAACCTATTCCAACTACAGGCATAAGATTCACCAAAACTCCAACAGAACAGCCTTGTGTGCAGTTGTTTGCCTTAGAGATGGGTTAATTGATCTGATACCTATTCTGTTGGAGCTCCTGGTCCTTCAGCTTAGTGTCAGCTGTACTGAACGCTTTCATTCAACAGTAGCCCATTGACCTGGGGAGTGCAGCACACATTGCTTAGCTTAATATACCAGCACTAAACTGACATGAGTGAAACAATACTTTTCCTAAGCAGAGTATTACACCTGCCCAGTAATGACTGTATCAAGTCCCATAAACTTTCTAGCTATTGTGTGTTTAAGGCTCCATGTAAAACCAGAAAACAATCCAGTTGTCAAAGTTGAAGCAGATTGCTGTTAGGATGAGTAACACCATGTGTGTATCTTGATAGCTGATGTTTCAACCTGGGAGTCACCTTTGAGACAGGAGATCCTGGGCATCCCAGAAACCAAGCATGGAAGCAGAGCCTGTTAAGCCGTTGAGTGTTGTGAACTGAGGACTGCATGCTTTCAGTAAGCTGGTGCTGTTAGGTGACTTTTATGGTCATCAGCTTATCAGTTACCCACACATCTTGCAGCTGGGTCACAGCCCTGCCCAGAAAAACTACCCAAAGCTTCCACTGGTAAACAGATATTATATCTTGCAACTGGGACTGTGAGGGGTTCTTGTATCCAAGCATTGAATAATTATTGCTCTTCTAAATAAACTGATCACTCTTTAGTGTGGTAAAGAAACATAATATTCCTCCAAGTGAAACAAGATACTCTGCATGAAAAAGAGCTGATTTCATACTATTAAATCTAGACCTCCAATAGAGTTGCCCAAGACTGAATTTGCCTTGGGTTAAAAGCTGGGCTTTGGGCATCTCAGTAATGGGTTCAGAGCACTGCAGAATCTGAGCCATGGAGTGGTTTGTGCTGTGACCTAACTGGCACAAGGTGGCTATTAACTAAAGCCCCTTCTTGCTGGTACTTCCAACAAGTGCTGTGCAGTCATTTACACTGCAGCTGGCATACGGCTTTGTAACAACTCGGGACAAGCGGCCAGGTTTCCTCATCAAACTTGCTCTTGGCAAGTGGCTCTGGCAAGCATTGGGACACAAGGCTTTTGTTGGGTAATGATTGGGTTTGGCTTAAGAGCTGCTGCTGACCTTGGTTTGGCTCTTGCTGGCATGTATTCTGCTCAGTGAATCTCAATCTATAGATGATGGGAAGTTGGTCTCCAAATGTGGACCATTAACAAAACTAAGACCCAGTTAAAGTTGGGGAAGACTTGATTTTCAGGACTCCCGTTTATGGAGGATAATGACTATTAAACTTTAGCTTTAGGAGGCCTGGCTGGCCTGACACATCAGGCTTGACTCAATCTCTTTTGCAGTATTACATGAAGACTGACTAATCTGGTGGCCTGAGTTGTTCTGGGAGGGGACTGAGACATATTTTCCTTGCACGACTGAAATTGTCAGTCAATAGCTGCCGCTCATGTAGCGAGGCATAAAAGAGTAGGAGATAAAGCTTAGTCCTAAGAGTAAACCATAGATACTTTTAAGAAACTTCTAGTGAGTAAATGGCAGCAGGAAGGTGTTACCCTGAATTGTTTTGCTGAACTCTGAAGTGGATTTTGTCAGTATTCTGGGGATAGCAAGGTTGGTTGTCTTAGCAGAGTGGAGAGAGGACCTAGTTTCCTCATCTTGTTTTAAATGAGAGCCCTAATGTTTTTGTAACTGAAATTGAAACCAGTGTTATGCTGACCCTGCATATTTTCTATCCTCTGCTGGCTGGCCTGGACTACTTCTGCATGCAGTGTAGTTCATTTATTTTGGAGACTTGAAAACAAGCCATTATCACCCTTTAGTGCCAGATAAATAAATGATCTAACAGGGGGCTGAACCCAGTGTTCTTTTACAAAAGCACAACTGCATGTCACTCTTATCTTCTGCATTCTGCCCTTGAATATATGATCAATCTTTCTGGACCACATCCAGAAACCAGTGGCTTAACCCAGCAAGCGTTGACTGCAGAGCAGTCAGATTTCTGTGCCACTTAATTTCCTATCATCACTTACACACAGCAAACAATCTTCCAGAATACATTTAACATGAGCACTGTTTAACCTACAACTTTCTTATCAATCACATGGAAGTACAAATAACAGAAACAGGAGTCAACTCTTAAATAGTATTGACACTGGATCTGTGCTTCCAAGTAACAAGAGTTTGAGGGATTTGATTTTTTTGTTGTTGTTGTTGTTTTCGGTGGGGTTTTTTTTGTTTGTTTTGGGGGTTTTTTTGGTGTTTCTTTTGGGGGGTGGGGGGGGAGGTATTGCGGGTGGGAGAAGGCATACATGCAGGGTAAAAAATACTCCTCCCATTTTATGAGGGGAATATCTGAGCAAGTACACTGGCCTGAGCAGTCTGGCTCTGGGTACTCCCAGAGGAGTGATTTAACAGCCTGAACTATTGCTCCTTAGAGTGGTGTGGCTGGCCAGCTAACTCCCAAGAGTTCAAAAAATAACCCAAAACAAATGCACAGCTTGCTTTAACACCAGCACTTCTAGTGCACGTCCCATTTGCTGTCTGATTCCTATCTGGGGGAATCAGTGTGTGATGTAGGCTTGTTCTTTTTCTTGGCTCTTGTTCTGCTTCTAACTTTGGTGTAGAGGGAAAAGGCATCCACTTCTCAGTGGACAGGTACCCTCATTGTTTCCAACATCATAGCACTTCCACCACCCTAAAAGTCAAATTCCCTTCAATAAACTGAAAAAAGAGAGTGAATGGGCAGTTACCTGTTCCCTTAATGTTCCTGCAGTCATTTCTGGCCTTACAGTTGGAGCTTTTTCTGCTGTTTTGTTTTCAAATCACCTTTCCAATTTGTCATCTTCCAGGTACAGTCTGTTCAAAACTCTCATTGTGCAGCTGCATAGCAGACCTTTCAGTTTACTGAAGAAATGGAATTGAATCAGATAAGGTGTGTCCCCTTCCAGGCAATTGCTCTGGAATAGTTTGCATGACAGTTCAGGGTGCCAGTTGAAAATAACCCTTTTGACCCTATAGCACTAGTGGGATCTCTAATCTTCCTTGCATGCATATGACCTGGTCACTACCACGGCCTTTCAGCTGTGTAGTAGCCCCAAATTAAGCTGTATAGAAAGGGGTTTGAGTTTCCATACAGTGAATTTTGTACCACCAGATGCCTGTGTGTCTAGTGAGTTTGGTATTATATTGTTAGTAAGTCTTTACTGGTTAGGAACAGCAGGATATATTTGTGGACGAGTAATAGTCTTGGTGTGATGACTTAAGATAAAGCCTCACTACTTTGTCCCAGGGTATTCTTAGCCTGTTCATGGCTAGATCTCTGTAACATCACTTTGTCAATGTAAAACCTAACAAGAGTCTCAGGGATGTACGGTATAAACTTGACTCTGCTCCATGAACAGATTTCACTGCATTATCCTACCTCTTCATGACAGAGATAAACTTCAACAAAACAAAACCTCGTGTTCAATTGCTGCAAACTACAAAACGTGTATGTTCATTAAACCACAAACTTCCAGCTCATTCCAGCAGCCCAACACTGCATGGTATTTTCCCTAAACTGCACTTAACAGTTTTCTCATCCTCATTAGCTATGCTCCTAAATTAACACATTCTAAGAGACCAGTTCCAGTTCTTTGTTAAGGCTGTTTACTGAGTAACTGTTTGTAATTAATGCCTGAATTTATCACCGGTACAATCCTGGCTACACTGTTCCCTGCACTTCAGCACTTTAAGAAGCTCTTTGTCAGCAGACTCCCAGTCTGGGTGGCTCTGTGAGGGGTCTGTGTTGCTGAGTATATCACTTGCAGGATCCTTCAATGAACCTGTTAAGTTGCCCTGATTGTGGATCACAGCCTCATTCTGTCTATTTGGAACTTAGTAACCGATGTGTCCCTTATGTCCTTTCCTGATCTTTGAAGCTTTAGGGGTTACCCACTGACAAAGCTGCTGCTGCTAAGTGACCCATGGTCAAACATCACCACCAGAGAAAGCTCCAAGTCCCTACGTGCAATTATTGTATTGACTGGAGATATGTGTGTGTATATATATGTATACACACACTGTAGCTTACAAAAGACAAATTCTTTAAGTATAAAGAATAAGATTTCAGCTTTACATGCAGAAATTGCTGCTGTCCAAATGATTTGGAGAACTTGCCCTAGGAGATGGGATAAGAAAGCTTCTTCAGTTCTGTGCTTCAGACATTCACAGTAAAATTGCTTTCTCTGAAAAAAAATAGTGTGAAATAAAGGCTATTGGTAGTGGTTCCCCAAGCTTTAATATTAGAGTTATATTTTCTAATGAGGGCATGTGTTTAAATACTTCAGCTCTGTTTTTATAACACCTTCACTATGCACTATACTTTCCTTCTTGCTTCTAAATGAATGTGGTCAGGGTGCAAGTATTGTGCAAATGAAAGCAACACTTGGTTTATCTCCAGTAGCAGCATTCAGTTCATTAATATTGCATTTCCCTGTAACTTAGAAAATGAATGAAAGCCTGCCTTTGTCAAAATATTAAATAAAAATGGGTTCCTTATTTTTGCATTAATGACTGTCCAGCATATGTTTTAATTCTTACCTGATGCAGTTATGCTTGTGCCATTATGATACTTCATTTTCTTGCTCATTGTTGATGTAGGGATTAAATAACTTCCTTTCTCATTGTCTGGGTAATAGTCATATCTTTTCAAAGAATGAGAATAACAAGAACACTGGCCAATTCTTGGCTTTCACCAGAGAAATTTTTAAAATATTGGACTAGACTGGGAGGAAAGCAGGAAGCCAAGGCTGGAAACTTCTCTGCTTCATCCTATCTGAAAAAGCAAGCAAGAGCCCAAAATTTTCCTTCATTAATTTGTTGGCCTCACAGGACATACTGGATCTGTAAGTTGCCTGATGTGAACAACTAAGAGTAAAGCTACACAAGTCTTTTTGCATCTGAAAAGGCTTAGGCTTGTAATAATGCTGTGACCCTTCCAGCCTTGCAGGGAATAAAGAAAATACAGCAGGCTTACATGAGCAGTGAATACATCCTACGTTGTTTATATCTGTGCCTGTAATTTCATGTTAGATCTTCACTCTCAAGACTTCTAAGTAGTTTAGGAGCAGAATTAAACTATAGGTCACGCAACAAAAGCCTAAAGGTCTGGGAAGCCTTTTTTATCAGGTAGGTGGGGGATTTCACTCCCAGCATGTGTGGGGAGGATGTATCCAAAGTGACAGACAAGTGTCACTGTTCACAGACTGGTGGGATTCAGCTGTGGCTGCAACACTGAACTGCCAGTGCTTCTGAAATAGCTTCATCTCAGCAAATGCTTGTCAGGCCTGCTCCTCATGGCAGGGAGTGTTTAATAAAAAGCATGTGAGAAGGCACATACATGTGTGCAGTTTGTTTTCTGTTCAGCAAAGAAATCTGGGATCAGGCCTCTCAGGATCCTACCCAGATGGCTGATTTAGCCCATGTGTCCTAAAGTAAAACTGGAGTTTGTACTGATTACACTGTTCTTCAGAAGGAATTAACATTTCATACCTGGGAAATTTGTCTATGCTAATTTCAGTTCTGTGTTTTGACGGATGGGTTTTGCTCTCTTTGCCAGTGAAGGTTTAAGCTGGGTTGAGGCTTATTATAACACGACAAGTATTCTTTCATCAGGTAAAATACAAAGTATTGTTGCACATTTTATATTCATAGTGTTTTTCTAGACTTCGTGTATGAGTGGTGAGCAAGGGCACACAGAGTCCTCAGAGGAAGGTGAAAAAGCTTTTGTAGCAAAAACATGTTTGAGTTATGCACACTGCTGTTCACTTTACTACAGATAAGTAGGAATAATTTTACAGGCACCACGTGAACTCTTTTCCTGCAGGTTTTTTTTTTTTTTTTCTAATAAACTAAGACATTTTTATCCCCTTAATCTCTACCCCAATTAAGTTAACTTAAACTGACTGTGGCTTGATTGAAAACCAGAACACAAGTTAAGGATAGTAATGTGTCACATCGTGGCTGTTTTAATGTGGAATTGAAACTTAAATTTAAATATCTTTTGGCTTAAAAGGAAAGGTTTAAAAAACGGAAGTGACCTTTTGAATTATGCCTGTGATCATATGTACTTCTCCAGAAAAGTCTCTGGGTCAAAAGTCTGCCCATGTCTTTTGCAGAAATCTTTATACAGAGGTAATACAATTGAACTTTGAAATTTGTTACTGGAAGAATAAAAACTTAACAGGATGATAAATAGTTTTCACTTAAATGAGATAACAGGGATGTGGTGCTTCTGTTTAATCTGTTAAATCTTGACTGCTGTACAAAGGAACATTAAATTATTTCAAATCTATTTAGGCTCTTAAAACTTAAAACAGTTAAGGATATGTTATGGTTAACTGCTGATTGCTTTAATCAAATCTTATTCCCTGAAAATCTGTCAGGTGATTGTTCAAATGATAAAAATATTAGTTTATTGCATATGCTGGTCCTGTAATTGAAAAAGTAAGATGACTAAGCACAATGTTCTTAGTAAAGCTGCCAAAATAAAATACAGCCCAGAAGGGCAAGCCACACATTTCATTAAAATAAGGTTCAGTAACCATGAAATTTATCACCCTAAGGGCTTCCTCACTCTGACAAGTGACTAAAGTCTATAATGTCAAATACCTCTGTGCTGACCAGTAACTTAAGTTTAAGCTTTTGTTAGTCAGATAAATACTAGATGTACTTTCTTGTTTACAAGCTACAAGAAATGAATAGTTTTCTTCCTCAGCTTCCTGTGTTACTGCTGAAGACTCACACCTACACATGCAGCACATGCAAATGTCTGTGCCTTTGTGGGCTCTGGGAGAGGGGAAATTGTGTTTGCTCACAAGTGAAGATGAAAGAATGGCAAGGAGCAACCTCAGCTTGTAGAGCTATGAGAATTTAATCAATGAGTGGGGCAAGGAAGGAGTGAACCTGCTGGTTGTCCTCCCCATGATGGATAATAGTACTTCTGTTACTCATAAGCATCTAGAAAATATTCTCTGTTTCTGTTACAACTTGGGCCAATCCTTACCTTTCTGATGGAGAGATCGCATCATGTTCTTTCAAGAGCTTGTACATTTGAAACCATCTATCAGGGCTTTGTTTAGAGATGCAAAATCATCTCATGCCCTTTGGACTTCGTAGTCAAGTCTTCTGGCTCCTGTCCCTTTGATTATTTCCTCTCCCACTTTTTTCTGCTTGGCTCAATGTGATGCACATTGTGCTTTGCTCACTGAGGTGTTTGCCTTGAATGTTGTTGTCCTTGATGAGGAATCATTTGTCATATGAGGTGACATGCCTCTAAGAGAACATTAAGACAAAAGTGAGAGTATCTCCTTTCAACAGGATGTTCTGATTTGGGTTGTACTTCTCTGCTGGAATCCACAGGTCTTCCTGAAAAATGTGCAATCCCTTCTCCAAACCCCTAGCAGGAGCAGTGTTTGAATAAATATTTCTTTGGTTTTATTTCATGCTTTGCTTTTGAATACTGTCATGGTTTAAACGACAGGTGTCTGCTGAGAAAGGCAGGAGCCTCCCTTGGAATGGAGAATTTAACCCCCCTCCCTCCAAATGATTATAACTTTGAAATTAAGGGGCTCTCAGGCAAAGATATGGGAATAGGAATAACAGTTCTTTATTAGGGGAACTAAAATAAACAATAAATCCAAAACACATGCAGTATTACAAAAGAGAAAAAGTAAACAAACAAACCATCTCTGCCATAGTCAGGATACAGCCTGACGCTCTGTGGGTCAGGGTGTTGGTGGCAGTGCCATTCCATGGTGGCTGCAGTCCCAGTGGCAGATGTGGCTCTGTTGAAGTGATACTCCTGGAGAAAGAGTGGAGTTCTTTTGCTGAAGGTCCAGTGGTGATGGATGGGCCTCGTCTTCCTCTGGGAATCCAGTGGAAAAGGCTGGATTGGTGTTCCAACTCCCAGATTTTTATCCAGGTAGGAACACTTGGCTCCTCCCCCTGGCTGGAGCATTTCCCAGTGGGATGATGGAATTCTATCAGTGAGACTCAATGGCCCATTAGCAGAAGATCTCTCCCTGGAGGGAGGCTGGGTTGTGGAAGAGATAAGAAAACTGCCCCAGCAGGTTTCTTGATAGTTGGCCACTGACAGACAATTACACCAACACCACCACCCCAGTTTCAGCAAGTGGTGATAGAATACAGAGTTTTGGTTACATTTTGCACAGCAACCCATGACAAATACTTACAGACAGTTCAGTAAACCTGCTCTCAGTGCATGTGCTGATAACACTTCTGGACCAACACCAGAAAGCTCCTGAAACCCTACTTGGGAATACTGTTTTGGAGTCAGCTACTCCACACAGCAAAATTTGTGGAAGCTGTTGTAATGTCCTCTGAGTCTGAGTGTCCCACCGACTTCAGTGATGATTTCATCTAAGTTTGACAGAGCCTGAATATATTCAGAGATGCATGGCACATCCTACTGCTTATTAATAAGACTTTTGAAATACTACATGACGATTAATTTATTACAACTTTCACGTGTTTCAGAGTTGGATTTTCCCTGGAAGACCTCCCGAGTGACCAAATTCAGGCAATTCTACTTGTCTAGAAACAACTCTAAATCCTTGAACCAGAGGCCTATAACAAACTATCCAATATGCCAAAGTGCTTACACAAGGCTTTTAGAAATTCTAGGCAAAATTAATGTCACCACGGTGTTGCTAGGATAACTGCCAGTTGCGCAAAGCCTCATTCACTTCATATTTTTGGCTTGCTTGCTCTTAACAGCTGCATGCTTTAAGCAGGTGTAGCACTTCAAATACTTAGGACTATATACATCACTATATGAAGGTAACAACTTTTTGTCTGCTTTTCAAGGACTTGGCCAAGTAGTTGGTAAAGTTGAATGACAAGTCTGTTAATTCCAACAAACTGTTACTTATAAATGCCTTGCAGACAGTGAGACAGCAAAATAATTCAGGAATGAATGTAATATCCCTTATCAACTCCACATATGATAAATGGGTTTAGCTGATTATGATGTTAGAGAATGGAATCTGTAAGTGTTAACTATCTTCATGGGAACTGGGGTGGAAGCCAAGCCACTATCTTGTACCAGAATTAACTGATAAGACAAAGTGTTTAGTTAAAAGTAGAGCAGTTGTTTAAAGAAATAGTCCAAAGATGTAAAACTCTTTGAAAAATTGAGATTAGGTAGTATGTGCAGTACTCATTCAAGTAGACTTCAGTTTTGTAACTTTAACTCCTCCCCTTGTGGAAATGACAAATATCCTCCTGGTCTCGCCCATTTTCCCCCACAGATGCAAGCCTGTTATTGCTTCTGCAGCACAGAAAGAGAGCATCTCTGAAATTTATCTAGTCAGAAGCACCAAACAGCTTCAGCCAGGTGTATGTGTGCTCCCATCATCCTTTGTCTGACCTCTGCCATTAGTGATACTCCTTGCTTGGGATGCTGCTGTGGGCAGTTGCCATCTTCTGGAAGATAAACATCAAGACAGTTTTGAAAACGGATAAATTTAATATATTATTGCAAGTAAAATCTTGCAACAATAAGTTGCATGTTGATTAAGAGTTGACAGATCAGGCATCTGGAAATGTAACATCTGGAATACTGTGAGGTGCGGCTCAGCTTTCCAGAGGAGTAGTGAGAAGACTGCATCCATTATACTTTTAGGATCAGAGAACAGAAAACTCTGAGAGCTTACAGAGCTGAGTCCTTATCTTGTGGTGTGCCGTTCCACAGAGATTATTAAACCACAGAAAAGAGTAGAGACTAAAACTCTTGTTCTGGTATTTCTTCTGCCATCTGAGCAGAGCAGCAGAGATGAATGCAGACTGAATGTGAGTGGAGCAGGATGAGGAGAAATCAGTGATGTAACCACAAATTTTACACTATAATAAAGATGTGTGGAATGCAAAAGATGAATGAGAGCTATTTAACTCTCTTCATGAAACCCACACTCTTGCTACTTGCTATTACTCAAGTTTAGAGAATGCTCTGGCAGTCTGTTGAGGTGCATAAGCAGGTAGCCTCAGAGCACTGAAGGCAGCATTCACTGATCAGCTCACAGTTTGGTGAGTTCTTCCTCAGTTCTGTTTATAGCCATAAAGCCCCTGAGCTGAGAGGGCCTTTAATGTTAGGTGCCTGTTAGACTAATTGTAAAGATTTATCTGAGCAAGACATTGTTGTTCTTGTTTATCCTTCAAATCAACACCCACCAAATTTCACTTGTTACTCTCCAAGCTGTAGTTGGTATGCCTTGTAAAATGTTAAGAAGATATTCAGTCCTGAATTGAAGCTGTAACTGGTTTTTTTGCACCTACTCAGTCTGTGGAGTGCCTTTTATAGTCCTTCCCCTGAAGATGGCTTGCACTAGCTGCACATGTATTTTGGTGTCTCTTTAAACAATAAAGGCCCAAAGCCAAACTTATCTTGTCAGGTGTTCAGGTTACTACTTCTTTGTATTTCCCCCTTGGCTTGAGATTTCAGGATCTATCCAGGGTAATAGAAGGAGAAAAAGAGATTGCTTGTTCTCTGAGTGCACTTTGCTGAGAGGATCCCATCCCTTTCTGAGCATATTAGATGTCTAGTAGGATAACCTGCCACCTCAGCTGTTACACTTCAGTATCAAGCTACTTTGTGCACTTCAGTTCTGGTATTTCCTTCATTGTTTTGCTCTTCAAATATGCTGCTTTCAGTGCCTGCATGTATTAAAGTAGCTCTGCCTACTTAGAGAAATACCTGTGATATTATCTGACCACAAATTCATTCTGACTCTGAGAATGATCTGGAAAGGCACTTTAGCTGGTATGCAATTAGCCTTGCATAAAGAAACAACCACTAGATTAGCTTTGTTTTCTAAACAATCAATCGTGCTTGTATAGGCTGAACCTCTCACTGCCCTGCTCTTTGTGTCAGCAGCCCTGTATCTTTAGAATGACTCAAGTGCAATCACTTTGAATCTTACAGCTAAATTAACATTGGCTATGACTTGTTGATTTTAAATACCTTTTTAATGTAGAAAGAATCTCCCCTTCCTAGAAGAAGCCTGCCTAGTCCTGTAGACACTATTGCAACAATGTTTTGGTCTTATGGATATTCAAGAAAAGCTGCTTTAGCATGTGAAAGATTAATTCACTGAGGATGTTTTAGGTAATCCATCTGTGTTATCTGATAGTAACCTCCAACAGAAAATGCTTTTGGGAGACTAGATGCCTTTCAAACAGCATTTGCTTGTTGTTTGGGTGAGTTGGTTTGGGGTTTTTTGGCAGGAGGTGGGAATAATAGGTCACAAAGTTCAATGTTCAAGGAATTTAAATGTATCTTATCATCTCTACTGCCCTTACAACCTGCTTGTGGTAGTCCCAGCTGCCTTGTAACAAACAGTTATAGTGCAGCTGAAACCATCAATTCCTCTTAACCACTCTGCTTGGAAACTTGTCTCTGTGGGGACGTAGAGAGGTGTCATGATCTGGATGACATGATGATGCTTAAGAGTTCCATGGATGAGATCTGCCCCCATCTCACAATGCACCTTTGTCCCTTGGGTTGTATGTGGAGTTTCCCATGGAGGATGGCAGCTGTGTGTTTTGCAGAAAGCATACAGAAGTTGATGGGACTGACAGAGCATTACTGAATTGTCTGTGACAGGGCTAAACCTAGACTGGGAGATGGGTTTGCTTTCAAATATTTTCACCTGCAAGAACTTCTATAGTGATTGCACTGATGTGACAGCAGGGTTACAAACACTTCTCTGGTGCAAGAGTGCTGCAGGTCTCACACAGAGTGGTCCAGATGTCTGCTGTTGAAGTGGCATGGATGCTGGAGCTTCTGTATCCTCTAAGAGAAGAACAGCTGACAGTCATTCCCAAATTAGGTAAAAATGCCAAATTCTGGCAAGCCTTTGCCAAGTATTTCGTAGTTCTCCAGAGTCACAAATGGAAGAGGTTTGTGTCCTCTAAATATTGCCCTGCTAGCTGGTCTTCATGTATCAAGTCCAACTGCCAAGCACTTGTAACCTCTTATTATTTTAGTGTACATGTCAGTAAATATCTTACTCTGCCAGCTCGAACAGAGTCAGAGCTTGGCAAAACACATTTTAAAATAGCATTTGTTCATCATCCAAAATCAAGATGTCCTGATCCAGCTGCTCTTAAATGTGGCCATCAGCTTTCTATGGGGCTGCTTTAGTGCTTTGCACTAAAATGGGTGGTTTGTAACTTGGCCAAAATATTGTCTGTTACCTGTATTTCTGTCTCCTAAAAGGTGTAACTCTTGTGTGGTGTGGTTTCCTTACTTTGTTAAAAGTACTGGTTGTGGAAGTTCTTACTGTATTGATCCTAAATTCTGTAAATAAGGTCAGAAATCAATGTGGTGATACAACGCTTTTAAGTACTGATTAGCCATATTATTGACCAAACAATAATTCTCTGATTTTATTAAGGTTTAATTAGTAGTGGGATTAAGAGTGTGTTCTTAATTTTGTTTATCTTGTTTTATAATCTTATACCTTACTTAAAATATACAGGCTGTGCATCACTGCTAGGTCAGTTCATATGCTTATTTAAATAATTGAGAAACTAAATCAAATAGCTCTACTTCATGGCAGTGTACATAAACATGTCTGTCACGCTGGTATTTGGGACAGCCTAAAAAACTGGAGCAGGGATCTGCTCAAGTGCTCCGGCAATACTTTTTATGGAGTGTGCTTTCTCAACGTTTGTTTGTAATTATTTGTGCTGCTAAAGGGAGGCGCTGGAGATGTTTAGCGAACATGCTGCACCCTAAACCTGCAGTTTCCTCTATTTAGCACCACCTTATGCATCGCAGGTGTGGGGCCGGAGGGATGGAAAGCAGCGCTTTTACCACACCCTTTGCAGTTTAGATTTAGGAGTAGGTGGTATTCTTTTGGTGCCAGAAAGTCAGTAAGAAATAAATGTTATCTCTAAACACCTTTTATTCCTTTCTTTCACTACTGAGGTGATGAGTTCCATTTAATACTTCATCAGGGGATGTTAGACTATTTTCCTTGGCTCAGATGGAGCGAAGCTCGGCAAAGTTTGCGTAGGGAAGGGAAGGAATCTCTTTCCCTTGTGCTGACAGGAGACAATTTCCAGCAATCGTGATAAGTCGGTGTGGGCTCAAACTGCAGGTTAGGCTGTAAATGCCGGTTTATTACCAAGCAATCACGGTGATGAGGTTCCCCTTTGATCTGAGAGTCCACTCAAACAAGGCAAGATGATATAACCAGTTATATATATACTTGTTTACTAACCCTTTGGAGAATCTGAAATGTGAGAAAGCCTCTTCTGAGATGTTTCGTTTTTTCTGTGAGGGAGTAATTATTTCCTCAGTTAGTAAAATCCCGTCAAAAGCTGACTTCTCTGTCTTGTTGGAGGGTGAACAAAATTCTAGGGATGTTTTCAAAAGCTTCCTTCAACAGAGTTTTCTGAGATTGAATGATGGTAATGCGTTTAGGGACTGGTAATTGAAGATAATTCCAATGAATTAGACTTTGCAGACGTTAATGATATGCTAGAGGAAGTCGGCTTATGAAGAGCTATGCTGTGCTCTTTTTTTGTCTTGATCTATTGAATAGCTTCTGTAATTGTCTAATACATATTCTGTCAGTATTTGGGTTTCTTAAGTATTTGCAGCCTGAAGAAACCAGTCTGTGAATTTTCAGGCAGTGAATATGATTAGTTTAAAGGCCGGTATGTGAAGATAATGTGCTTTTCACAGTAGATTCAGCAAGGGATGTCTAATTTTGCAAATAGAGACTAAGTAATCAGTCCTGGCTTGACTATTTTTATGGATAAATATTAATATAAAACTCTAATCTCAACCTAAATTAGAAAGTATTTCTAATTCTGGAGAATCAGCAAAGGTTGCTCTGGTGTATTCCATTTTCCACACTGCAATCAGGAGGACAGCCTAAGTGAAAGAACTTGCAAAAAAAAAAATGCTACTGGCAGCAAACAATGTCCTGGTAGGATTATTCTTGCCCCACCAGCCCTGCTGGGTTAGACATCGACCTTCCCTCTGCAGGGAGGTGGGATTGGTGCAGTTAATCCATTTGGTTATGTATTAAGATGTTTGATGATGATAACCTTAATTTTGTTTTCCTCTGTTGTTCTACTTCATAGAGACGGAGGCAATTAATCCGTTCAAATCTGATGGGAGATAACATTCAGGGTCAACATGGTTTAAAAATTTGAGGATCTTTTAATAGGACATTCCAAGCTGGACCATAGCTTGGCTCAGGCAAGTCTGAAGTTTGTGCCTATCTGACCAAATCAGTGAGTTTTCTTAGCAAAAGTCATTACTTGAAGCAGTGTCAGCCCATTACAGCATATTTGCACACTGGCCTGAGTGATCTCTGTTCCCAGGAGGTTTTGAGTTCTGTGCTTTTGTGGTGACTTGGTTGTTAGAGTTTGGTTTTGAAAGCTGTTAGTGCTCGCTGTCTTTACCTAATTTTTGGTGTAGAACCTGTTAATCAGAGATGCAACCATCACAAATCGGGCGTGCCTGTGTCTTTGCTATGCTGTGAAACTGCTCCTTAGTGCCTGTTTTCTTCCCAGCATCCCTGGTCCCAGCTGTTATGGTCTTCCATTAGCTCTGAAGGCTTTTCTACTGCTATTTATGCACGTACCCCCTTAGCTGTTTACTGGTTTAATTTATCTGTATTAATAGACATGAATGTAATGTGAGTATATATGACTTTTTTACCTATCAGTAAATCAAAATACAAGTTAAATCAGATAATGCCACCTCCCCAGTTTAACAAAATGAAGTATTTCCTGCTAAAAACAGCAGCAGCCGTGATTTAACAATGTAATCTGATCTAATATTAGTAACAGGCTGTGCCTTTAGGGAGTAGTATAATATCCAATCCACTGAATAAAATCTGTCTCACATGAAATTCTGGATCCCTCTTAAAAAGATGGCTTCCCAGAATTGTTTCAGTAATTGCATAAAGAACCTTGTTTTCCTATGTATTTTTCCCAGTAATGAATAGAGAAAATACGTTGGCCCCTAAAATACAAAGAATGATGAAATAGTGCTGTCTTACAAAGCTGTTCTCCCTGATGTCCCAAGCACCTTCACCTCTCCACCTTACCTCTTGAACTTTCTATTCCTCCTCCTGTATCTGGGCAGGAAAATTCTCAACAGGGGGGTTTGTCATGCCTAGATTGCCATCTGTGATTGCATCACTACATCTTCCAGCAAGAGCCAAAATCTAACTCTTAGTCATTTTCTGAGTAAACTGCAAGGGGTGGAAAGAGGGTCCCAGGAAAGCCAAGAGGGTTCTAGACAAGGTCATACTTTATGGAAAGAAGGAGGCAGGAAACCCTATGGGAGATTTAACTTAGGCATGGCTGGAGTTTGTAAGCCTGTGTATGTCAGGCTTTAATAATTTCTGGAATTTTGTATACATACCGAGGAAAGGGTGCAACAGATCTTCATTAACGCTTCCAAAATCAAGCTGTTGGCACACCCTTCCTTTTATGTTTTGGATTGTGGTTTGGATATTTATTTGTTGGGGGAGTAGAGGATGTCAGATGTTCAGCGTTAAGAGTAGAAAAACTGCCAGCATCATCTGCCTCTCTTAGATGAATTTGTACTTGAAACATCTTGTTTTGGCTTAAACAGCAAGGCAGAGGTTGTAAAAGACATCAACTGACTGACAGTGTGTGAAGAGTCCTGAAGGCAGGCAAAAGTTTGTGTTGGAAGAAGTGGGAAAAATGCTGTTTCTGTGTGTGAGGTGGATTGCTCCATACTGTTTTAATTCACAGTGTGCTGCAGCATTACTTACCCCTGCCCAGACCTTGCTTCTGTGGCCTAAATTGTGTGGTAGCTTCAAAAGTAGGTCATGATGCAAAAGCACTGTGCTGTTTCCAGTGGCTCTTTTCTCTTTTTTTTTTTACCAAAATCTCAGGTTTCAAGATGAACCTGCTAAGAATCTGACCTGCAGTCAGTGTTAGTCATAGGGTTGTTTGGGCACGATGTCCTTGTAGAAGAAGCTGGTTTATGCTGTTGTGTTTCAATGCCTTTGATTACCTAAATGATAAATTAGATGTTGGAACTAATGTCAAATGTGGTTCTTTATTGCACCCAATTAGCCTTAACCTTTTTCTTTTGGCAGGGTTTTAGTGATTCACAACAGGCCAGGCCAGCGTAATGTAAGACTGTTTTAAAATGAGAGGTTGACTTTCAGGATCTGGAAGTAACATAGCTCATGTGTGGGACTGTTGTTAAGTAATACATGATATAATTGATTTTTTAAAAAATTATTCCTGAACAAGTGTAGTCTAGCCCCTCTGACAGGGTTAATACGGTTCTGTTTTTAGAAAGTAGTAGCTAAAAAGCTTTCAAGGTTTGCATTTAGCTGTCAGAAGTCTTAACAAGAATTGAAACAACTGCCTGCCTATAATTGCTGCCCTTTTGAACCAAAGGCCTTGTGACTCACCTGTACAGAAAGTCATAGGGTTTATGATGGAACAACTCCATCAGATCACCAAAGGATACAGCCCTTCCTCTGCACTTTGAGTAGGGTAGTTGAGCACATTTATCCAGCTGGGCCAAAACTTCCAGGTAGGTGTTCTAGATGCTTTTCTTCCTAGTGCAGTGACCAAACACTTGAGTATTGACATGGGCCAAAAAAACATCCCTTGTGGCCAGTTCTGTTACTATAAACAGCTGCTAATTATTAGCAACAGAGCCGCAAAACTGCCAGGGAGAAAATAGCTGCCTGTTGGCCGAGCAAGCTCTGCCTTGCATCTGGCAAGTACAAGCATAATACATGAGAGCTCTCCCAACATGCCTGAGGATCCTTCTGCCTCCTGCACAGCAGGTGTCTGGAGCTGTGCAGATGAGTTTGCTTTTTGACCTTGTAGCCACAGGGACCCACCAATAGCTCCTTTCCTCTGAGCTGCAATTTCACACTGGCTTTGGGTATTGCTGCCCAAAGGGACACTTCCAGCCACTTCTGTGCCTCCCTGTTACGATGGTATGGATCTGTGCAGCCATCCGGATTTATAAAGGATTTCTTTAGCTGCTAGGACTTGTTTTTGTCAGCTTCGTTTTCAGCCTGTATCAGTTACAGTGTCTGGTTTGCTGCTGTGCTGCTCGTGTGGCTGCGCAGGAAGCAGTGGGAGTAAGGAACCAGGGGCAAAGAAAAGAACAGAATGGTGCTCTTGGAGGAAGCACTTTTTTGTACCAGCCTAAATTGATTGAGAAACCTAGAGTGGAAGCAGTGGAATAAGCTGGTGATGTATTTTATGTGATATTTCTTGACAAAATCAGTTGCCTGATCTTACAGAGTAATTTTTAATGTATTTTGAGAATTGATAAGGCTTTGTAAGATTGTGCAGCCACGCTTGCAAGAGGGATTGAAGGTCAGCCTTGCCTTTAAGAACTGCTCTTTTACAGCACCATTCTCTTTGTCTGTTGGTGGGGTAGAGCACAGAGCATTTGAACTCAAAGCACCAGCCATTATGCTTGGACAAAAGCCATTTTGCTCTTGAAAAGGCAAAAGCCCAACGATGTGTCCTTTCACAAGCCAGTCAGATGCTAAAGCAGAACTCACTGTCCACTTTGCATTGAATTGTGGAAGGAATAATAAGTGATGTTTGTCCACAACATGGCGGTAGAAGTGCTCAGCCAAACATTTATTTAGCCTGAGGAAAAGACAGATAAACTCAGAATGTCTTTCTTTGTAATGCTTATATTAAAGCTAAACGTAAATCAGTCTTGATAACTCTTCCAAGATACAGCCAGATTACTTGAAAACCTGAGCATAAACCAATTTGGCAGAGAAGTATTTGACAAATAAATGGAATGACTGGGCACTTACAGGCTTGTCAACCTAACATGATTCAGAGGTGAAATAGTGTGGTTGGTAGCTTGGATGTCTGTGGGATGCACTCATTGAAGCATTGGTGGAGGGTAAGTTAAAAGGCTCTGGGAGGAACAAAAATCTTCTATTAGACTGGCAGCTTCTGCAGTCTTACACTTTTTCACAAGTAAACATTTGAATATTTCATGAAGTACACTTACTTGGATTTTTTTGTTGTTTGGGGATTTTTGATGTGTTGAGCAGAATGGATGACTGACAGATCCTAATGTGATGATGACAACTGTGACCAGAATTATTAAAGCCTGTTTCAATTCTGTAATAACTGATTAATTGATTCTTAGCTATTTTCCCTTGTGAAGGTAGTGGTAAACAATGAAAAGTCATTGTATGCAATTATGGCTCAAGATGTCTCTTCATCCTTTCTGCATCAAGAAGGTGAAATTCATTTAAACCATATAATCTTTGAGTTAGAGTATTTCCAACATCATTAGAAAATAATTCCTGTGAGCAAAACTGAATGCAGCTCTTCATGATTTGTGACTTGGTCAGTCTGTATCCTTGCATGTGAAACAGTCATGATAATGGAAGAGGCACACCTTGAAGACAGGAGATAACTACATAAATGACTGGAAGTTAATGCAATAAACTTCAAAGAGGAGGATGAGATAAGGGGTAGTTTATATCTGTTCAGTCCACTCCTTTTTTTCCTTAGATATTCACTGGTGTTTGGACAAAAGTGTTTCCATCATTTGCAGTTTGCTCATTCCAGTTTTTCATAGACTGTGCTTATTTTTCTCGTTGTCTTGGGTTTTTATAATTAGTGCATACCACCTCTTCTGAGATTGTTTCTTACACCAATAAATGCCTGAGGCAATGCCCAATGGCTTTGTAGGAAGAAAACCTTCAGAAATATTTGAAATCGTCTCTTGCTATCCACTTGGGCCCATTTAACCGTTTTCTTCTTGCCAAGCTTTATGACAGCTCAAAAAAATACGTGTGTGATTACCTGAAACGAGCTGTGTACTCCACAGCTTACAGTCATATGTTTTGGCACTGGTCCAGAAATTCTAGTTACTTGTCAAACAGTGCATTCCAATTCCTTGTTAGCAAGAGATATCTGGAAACATGCATCAAGAATAGTTCAGTCTTAAAAGATTGGGGCAGGATCGCTGTTAACCTCATTTGATTTTGGTATTGATGGGTGTACTACCAGTCTGCTGACCTCCAGGTGGTGGCATCACAAATGCAGTAACACTGCTTGTCAAACCCCCAAGTCCTGAACTTAAAAACACATTGAGATGTGTGATAGAAGTCATTTGCCCGAGGCATCATGTTGTATAATTGTGTAGCATGAGCTCTTTGTGCATCCTAAGCATCATAGAGCTCCCTAGGGAAAAGAAAACCATGGAATGTTGCGGGCTACAGATATGACCTATATAACACTTCCACTTCTTTGGCAAACCCTGAGGAAAGGCAGTGATTTTCCTTTAGTTCTTTGATGATTCACAGGCTCTGTCTGTGAACAGTACCTATTTGAGGCTCAGGGTTATTGACTTGTCAAGCCTGTAACGTGTTTTGTGTTTGACACAGTCATATTATGCCTCAGTGGAAGGTCGGTAGTAAAAGTATAACAAATAAGATTGCAAGCAGTTTGAGAAGCTTTATAAAATTTTGCTTACATATTAAGTTTGGGAGTATATTACTAGCCTGTTTTGTTGGAATATTAACTATTGCTTTATAGGTTTTTTTTGTCATTGCTAAAACACGGCCAAAGGTCAGAGTAAAACATGTACTTAAGCTGACAAAGAGCCAATGTCATCAGTCCCCTCCTCCCATAAACACTTGGCAAGATCAGAAATATTTCTGTATCTTAAGTTCTCTTTACTCCCAACCTGCATACAATGTCCAACAGGAATCTCTTCCCATGGATTAAATTCTTCATTCTCCTGCTTTATTTGTTATTAGTTATGAAAATGCCCTTGAAAATCAGCCATGAAAAACCATTAGTGCTGGATGCAGACATCAGAGATTCTGCATTTGTATTTTAATCCAGCTTCTCTTCATGAGCTATTTACTTTGGAGTTCTTTGGTGCATAAAAGCCTCTGTTATATTTACTTCCATCAGGTAAATTAATTTGTCTCCCTCTTTGAGAAGAAAGAATGCCACTATTCAAACTTGCCAGATTCAAAATGAACTTGGAAAAAGCAGTAGCAGAATATATCTCAGTCTAAAATGAACATGAACACAACTGAGTAGGGCTAAGGAAAGAATTGAAGACCTGTCTGAGAGGCTCTTGTTATTCTCTGGCTCTTAGACTTGCACTTGGAGTCAGATGAAAGTGCTGCAGGAAGTCTAGCGTTTTGCTTACCACAAAATTGACATAATGGAACAGTAATTCTCTGTTCTTTCAGATAAAACCTGTTCATTGTGCCTCCTCCTATTGCACTTGAACACTGTAACTGCTTTTTCTGGCATGTTTAAAATATGCTGTTCTTATCTGTGTCAATTACAGCTTCAAAGTCTACCTCCATCTACCACGCATTATTCCTGGCTCTTAAATTATCTGATCACTTCCCATCATCTTCCACTTCAGAAATAAATTTTCAGTCATCCCTTAAGAGCCTTGCTCAAATGGGCTAAATCTCACATATCCTCTTTTGTCCTGCCTCTTTATCCTTTCCCAGGACAAATGCTCCTGGCTTGGTGTCATCCTCCTTGCCATGTGCAGGCTGCCCCAGTGCATCACAGAATATTCTGGAGTGATGAACTGCCTTCCTCTCAGTGCCTCACCCTGGAACTGCATATGGAAGGAGGTGTTCAGGGAAAGGGAATTAAATCCTTCACAGGAGGGGAAATCAGGCGAAAGAGAACAGTGGAGACTTTAAAGCCAGATTGTGCGGGAGAATAATCCATGACCCTTAGTCTGTAATACAACATACATGTTCTGCTGATTTTTGGGTAATAAGAGCTGTCGTGTATACTCTCAAATTCTGGTGAATGCCATCATTCCTGAGTCTGCCAGCAGTTAAACATTTTATAACTAGTCTATAATTAAAATAATTGCTCCTACTCTGGAACATATATTTTATAGGCTTTACTCACTCAGAACTTGTGTTATGTAAGGTGGATGTGTTTTTTTAATACACAGAGTACTTTACATTTATGATAAACTACTTACATCTTAATTTCTGTTAATTCTGAGTGGGTAGAGAAGTCTTTCTAAGTCCTTTTTGTTCTGAGCTATTTAAAGCCTATAGAAAAACGCTTGAACTTAAAATTTGGTTTCTAGAACTAGTTCAGTAAGTTATTTTAACTTTCTCATGGAATTTAAAGGTTTGACCAGCTCAAAATAAAATTTTAGTATTAATTTTTTGTTGAGGTGAACAAATGTGATAATTCCAGTCATCTTGGGGAGCCTGGAAGAAGAAAAGATGTGGACCAAAAAAGATGCTTTTGAATGGAAGAACAAAATATGTTCAATAAACAGCTCGAAGGAGGGCATCAGCAGGAGGGAGTGCTCAAGATGGTGTTCTTGTGATGCACTTTTAGTAGAACAGTGTCTCAGGTCACACTGAAAAAGAGGTGCTCTTGTGATGTGTTTTAAACACAGAACATGGCATCTGTATTCCTAAGGCTCAGTTTTAGGCTCACCACTTAATGACCTGGTGTGTGCTTGAGCCCACAAAGAGTTCTTGTTGCCACAACTGAAGAGACAGGGAATTGCAGCATGGGGGACATCTGCTGAGGCCAGCTTTGCTGACAGGGCCAGCATTTCATGGAGCCATATCCCTGAGGGGTCTTGTCGTGTCACAGCTCAGTCAACCTGTGTGCAGAGATGTAAATATGCATTGTTCTAATGCAAACTTTATGTAATCTGACTTTTTATAAGATGCTTTGTTTTCTTCTCCTAAGTGCTTAGACACATTTTGGTTGGCATGGTGCAGTATTTGTACATCTGCTTAGATTTTGTCTATGGCACAAAGGTGGGGAAGGTACAGAAGATGCTTGTCTTTCCTGGTTAGAATATATTTTGATAATTTTAATGTGGAAGATATTGAACCATTCTTCTTTCACAAATTTCAGCAGCCTCACAGGATGTGAGAGTAAGATGATCTGGTCTTGTGTGCAGAAAGAAGATGAATTTGTATGCTGTGTATATCTTCATTAAAGTTTAAATGTTTAAATATTTAAATATCAATCCTTAGTTATATTCATCATGGCTTATTTTGCTCATGCTTCTTTGACAAATATCTTCAGTATAAAATTGTGTGATAGTTACTGCAAAGTAACTTGCAACTTCAAAAGTCTAAATGGAGATGTCTGTGTGACCATGGTAATTGATGAATCATCTTCCTGGCATAGAACTGGAATATCCTATGCTGTTTCTGCAATGCAACCTGCTTTAAATTTCCCAGAATTTTAGTCTTGTGCTTGGTGTTCTGAGGATCTTGGACAAGTACCCTGACATTCTTCTGTGGCTTTGTGTGGGACCACAGACCAAAGGAACTGGAGTACAGTAAAGCATCATTTAAATACAAGGCACAACTGCTTTTCAATGGAAAGTGCAGAGGTAGGAGGGAATGTGGAATAAAGGACCCTACGCTAGGCAAGGACAATGGAAAGCATGAAGCAGGAAATAGGTTATATGGTTAAGGGGGGGACACAATATCCTGAAAAATCCTATTGAAACTTTTAAATGCTTGCTTTTTGTTGCAGATTAATCAGCCACTCGATGGGGATTAACAGTGGAGCACCTCTTTGTGTCGCTTTTCCACCTCTGTGTAGCACGAATAACAACTTCAGCACTTCTTCAATAATAATTATGAAACTGGTATTAACTGAATGGCAATTATGGATTTTTAACTCTAACTCACAGTAAACCAGCAAGCCATATGTTGAAATTCTTACCAAATAGCTTTTCATTCTTAATGTCTCGTATCTATACAAGAAATTGCAAGATACCTGTTTGTACAAGAGGAATATAAGCATTACTTGCCTGAGGAACAGAAGCTGAAAGAGAAGACACCCTAACTTGTTTGTGGAGTTATGGTAGTATTATTTATATAGATATAACAAATATATATATTTTTTATGGTAATGAAAATGGCTCCTCAGAATGCTGACTCGGAATCTATGCAAGTTCAAGATCTACCTGTGGCACAGCTTCAGAAACCAGAAAACAAGGAGAATGAAAGTAGGGAGGAGACCATTAGTGAAGGATCCATAGACCGGATACCGATACGCCTGTGGGTGATGCATGGTGCAGTAATGTTTGGCAGGGAATTTTGTTATGCCATGGAGACAGCTTTGGTAACACCTGTATTGTTACAAATTGGTAAGTAATTCTCATTTCTGTGAGTCGAAGCTTTCTATATATTTTTCCTTTGATTGAAGCCAGGCAAAAAGGGAAGATGCATCTGCCAACTAAAGGTACACAAGGTAAAAAAGATTTTGTTTTTTTCCTCAGTGTCTGTAGCACAGATTCAACTGTGTGATCATGTTTAAATGGGAAGAATTTCTACATGCGTTCATCTTCTGTCTAATATTGCTTCCCTCTGTAAAAAGTGTAACCTGACTTAATTCTAAAATTCTCTACTACAAGGTAAGTGTCCTAGAAACTAGAAGCAATATTAGGCTATAAAGGATTGCAGTGAAGCATTTTTTTAATTTATGGAGAAATGCTTCAGGTTACAGTACTTTAGAATATCTAAACAGTTAGATAAATTGTTTTTTCCAGTGAACTACTGCATTTATTTATTACTACTAGAGAGTCTTGTTTTGTGTGATTAATCTGCAGTTTATAGCATGTGAACACACGTGAATAAACTATGATACCAATACCCTTAGATGAGAATGGGGGAGTGGTGAGGTTTAGAATAGGGGCAGTTGGTGTTAACTTTCATGGTGAGTATTGTCAGTAGGTTTCAAATAAACTGTTCACATTATTAAGAGTATCTGATATTACCTTTATCAAATACAGAAACTTGTCAATCCTATATCAGAAAATATTACCCAACACGGAATGGAAATGCCAGACTGAGTGGGGAGTAAACCAACCATGTTTGTGCACTGTGTAATTGTCTATATATTTGTATATTATATGTTTGCTTTGGTTTATCTGTGCAGGTGTGCTTTACAGCTTGCTCAGCTGTGGCCAAACGGCACTCAACTGACTAAATAATAAAGTTCAATGAATACTATTTACAAAATTGCTTGAAAATTTCCAGGTTAGCATCTTGAATGAAACACATGGGGTTTTTTTGTTTGTTTGACATGAGAAAAAAGGCTTTTAGATTCAACTTGTGAGAATGTGATGTACAAGTCCTTTCATGCAGTCTTCCTGCAGTTAAAAATGTATTTTTATATGAAATTGCTAGTTGGTTTATTTTGAGTGAATGGAGTGAATAATCAGTGCAGTTAGTGCCATGGGAGATGCTGATGAGTTAAGCCTCTATGTTTTCCTGAAAATCTTAATTTTCAGAGCTCGTCAGATGGTCTTCACGGATCTATTGTTTGCATAATTAAAACAGATTCTAAAAAGCTCCAAAACAAAGAGCTTTTCTGATCAACCTGATTTGCTAAATAAAACACATGCATCTTCATCTAGGAATGTTTGTAACATTTGTAAATTGTTCTGAGGTTTTGCCTTTTGGGTAAATTGAGATTTAGAGACTTCAGTCCCTTGTACTGGCAGCACTGATTCAATACCTGTCTACCATAGGATCAAAAACTTGCATCCTGCTTTGCATGGAGTAGATCCCTGGGTTTGTAAGTGAGCTGTACATTTTTGTTTGCTTAGTTTGTGCTGGCATTTGGATGATTAAAATGTATGGCTGGCTAAGCTGACTTTACCTTACCACAGGGTAAGGTCAGACAGTATAAATAAACCATCCTCTTAATTACTGACCCATCTTCTAGTTTACATTTCTTTTCTAGCTTTTCTAGCTGTTTCCTCCAGATAATTGAGAAGTATCTCTTCCCTTCCTTCCCTAACCCCAGTGATCAAAATTACATTGGGATTTGGGGGAAGGGAGGATGAGGGTTCCCACTTCTAGAAAACCTGCAAATCAACAAAGCAATGTCAAAGTCTGGGGATGCAGAAATGATGTTCCAAGCCATGGAGATAAGAAATGAAGGTAGCAGTTACAAATGTCAGTGCTTTTTGGGAGCTAATTGAATCTTTCTTCTTGGCTCCTGTGCCCTCAACAGGGTTAAAAACAATGTTAGACTCACTGAAGGGTTAAGTTATTCACAGGTGACTTATCTGGCCTCTGTTAATTATCTCTTACATGGTTCTGTTTACCTTTATCAACCTCAACATCTGTGTGCCTCAGCATGAGCTATATTTATTCCTCACTGGAGGGGGTTGCAATGTAGCTGTCGAACTAATGTAATATTCCCTTTGCTTCTTGTTTTGGTAAAAGCAAAGATCAGTTTCTGTGAGATTAAATTGGCTGGAGAAACTATATTTGAGAATTGGCACCTGGGGAAGTGTGGTGACTCAACCAATTTTGCTTATAATACGCTGAAGAACAAGAAGCCTTTTGGGTATCAAAAAAAAGATGACTCTTCACAGAGTGTATTGAATATTAACAATTGAACTTTACAGTGTATGCTTGTGCTTTTCTGTAGCTGGGAAAACTTTGATCACTGAAATTATCTGAGATTCTTATCACATACCACCATAAAAGCCTTAGGCACATTAGTATGATGTTAACACTTTCTGCCTGTAAGAATTTGACTTTCTTTGCAGTTTGAGTAGCCTGGATGAGAGGTGTATTTTAATTTGGCAGAGGACCTGTCCTACTTGTTCTGTAGTCCACAAGATTTTACCAGCTGAAGGAGATTGTCACTCCGATGGTCCCTTTCCAGTTCAGTGGTGGTTGAACTCATTGTGTTGAAGTTTCCTGAAGTTCTAAAGTCTTAACAAGAAACTTGAAAGCATCAGTGAAAGCTGCTTGACTCAATGCATACTCTGAATTAGAAGGGTGCTGAAGCACCCAAATTACTGCACTCTTACTGAAAGAAGTTTTGATTTCTGACTTTAATCATTGTCTTTATTGCTACAATTGATGTTACATTGCTGTGTCAGAAATGCAACTTCAAACCTGTAACAGCCTTGTAGTCATATCTGGCTCTAGTAGCCTAGCAACAAGTACAAGCCAAATATATATTACATGAGTTTTTAAAATTACAGATTGCTCTTTGGTTTCTTAGTATCTGCAGCTTAAGAATTCAAAATGAAGCAGTGAAGTTGTTGAGAATTCAAACAAGGTAAAAAAAATGCCAAATATGAGAATTCCAGTTGGAGTCCAGATGAAATTACATTGGTTGACACATGAAGAAGTGATAATCTCCTAAAATCTCCATTAATCTTTTGGGGACCTGTTCAATAAGCAGTTTCTCCCAGACAGCATTAAATTTTACCAGAAAACA
The DNA here is from genome assembly GCA_018697195.1 of Certhia americana. NCBI lineage: Eukaryota > Metazoa > Chordata > Aves > Passeriformes > Certhiidae > Certhia > Certhia americana. The sequence goes on along the minus strand of CM031858.1, from coordinate 149,935,459 downwards.
AGCTTTGAGCACCTTCAGAACTTAAGTTTTACTTGTTCATGAGTCCAAGGGTTTTGAGAAATGGAGTGATTTGTATTATTCTTGAGTAGTAACTCTGCTGTTTGATTCCCCTGCACATAAACTAAAAATTCCATAGGAGCAGGATGAGGCCTTTGTCTTCTGAAACATCTGGTACTTAATGCTGCTTATCTGTGAGAGGGAATTAAAATCCCTGCTATTGTATATAAATGACAGTGTATTTTCTTCCATCATTAAACTTGCTTCTAAGGATTAAGTGTCTAAATCATCCCCAGTTCATAAATTCATGGCAGGTTTGGATACATGATAAAATTATTTTGCATGGGATTTTCGTTTAATAAAAGCAAAACGAGGAGAAACCAAAGACTGGTGTGGTATAAACTTGGAGAAACTGCTTTTTGAAGAAACTTGTTCTGTGAAATCACAATACATTACTTCTGTTAATTACACTTCAAACCATTAATAAATACATAACTTGGTAGTTTCAGATTATTTCTACTTTATTTCAAACAAAATTTTGGTTTTAATACAAGATATAAATCCATTTTAGTTCTTCTGAAAGGTGAGATCTATGTACCTGTTTCATTAGAACTATGGAAGAAAAAAAATCTGCATTTTGTGGCTTTGGCTTGAGGTGGCTGCTGCTTTCAGCATAAAAAACTCACTGTCTGACTAATGAGTAGTGGTAGATGTAAACATGAAATTTCATGTTTTGTATTTAATATAAGAGCTTTGTCAAGCCTTTACTGTTGCTTCAAAGACTCTTTCAATGCTGTTGAGTTTTTTATGAATAGTTAATAGGCACAGAAGTGACTGTCAGCACCAGAGCTGTTCCTCATTCCCCTGCATAAATTAAATCTATTACACTGGTGCTCTTTAAAAGTATTTATGTACGTAGTTTCACAAGGCAAGATAAGGAAAATGAGTTTACATGTGCTGCTTACCTTTATAATGTCACTTAAATTTAGGGATGTTTGTCTGGTGTGCTGCAGGAATAACTGTGTTTTTTATGAATTTCATACCTGCCTCTCTGTGATGGCATGACTTTGTTTTACTGTGAGAGTAAATGGGTTTGTGTAGTAAACATTGGCTAGTCTAGTATTAAATATTGAAGTTAGTAATTTTAAGCTTAACCCTGAGCGTTAGTGTTGTTTTTAGGCAATAACACTGAAGAATAGAATTTCTGGAAATTGAGTATTTCACTGCTAATTATTACATTTTACTAAAAAGAAATGCTGAGCTACGCAGAGCAGAATACCATAGATTATTTTTGTTTGGAAATTATTTCTCTCCTTAGATCCTTTCAAATCAGCCAAATGCTGTAGTTGCTCTAGTCTCATATACGTAGGAAAGCTGTTCAGGGGTTTGGGCTGCTATTTTACAGCTAAAGCATTTAGATATAATACCTCATTTTAAAAAAATTATCTAACATTCAAAATTCATCCAGCCTAAAGCTTAGCAGACTGTGCATAAAGGGTCTTGAAATCTAGTTCATGTGAAATTGTCAGTATGGAAAAAGCGTGTTAAGCAATAATTCAAACTGCTGATTTTGAGAAATCTCTGTGGTAGCTGAGAACTCATTATGTGGCAGAGATTCAATACTCCAGAGTGAACTCCTCTAGTTTGCAGTAGTGACTCTCCCCATTGAAATATTGTGTTGATACCTGCCTGCGAAGAATGCTTGTAGGTAAAGGGAGATTATGGAGATGTATTTAGAAACCAGGCATGAAATGTTACAGATGAATTGGCTTCTGGGTCTGTTTCTTCAAAGAAATTAAGGTATCAATTGCTGACTTAATTCAGTGTGGAAACGGATAGCCTTCCTAAGGCTAAGCCTGAGATCAAAGGAAGTCTAAAAAACTGAAAGATCTCTTGAGGAAGAAGGGAGCAAAGGGTTGGATGGGCTATTAAAGGCTGCCTATAATTTAAGTGAAAAAGAGCTGAGTGGCTGGAAAGCCTCTTGCAGATGGAGGAAGCTCTTCAACACAAAGCAGCACTGAATCTATTTCAGATCAGCTCAAGTAGTTGAGTTTATTCCTCATCTCTGCCAGAGGTTACATTAAGGTTATGTATTTTTAACTGCCTTTCTGCAAAGCTGCATCTTCCATTTCAGTTATATCCTACCTTACCTTGTCTAACCTGGCAGAAACTGAGTTGCTATAACCTGTCCTTTGACTCCCAGAGTTAAATTCCTTTTCAATCCAGCTGCATCCGTGCTCCCAGGCATGGCTGCATTTGATTCTGAGAGTGAATTGCAGGATCTGAATTTCTTTTTGAAAGAATTAATGGCTTGAGAGCTGACCTGTTCCAAGAAAGGGCTGTAACACAGGTAACCTGAGGGCAAGAATTGAATATACAGTGGATCCAGAAAACCTGGAATAATAAACAATTAAATCCTTTTTTCAGCTTTGTTAGCTGTAGAATTAGTCTGTAAGATCATGTAAAGTTTGTATTCACATCTCCAATGCTGGAATGTATAAGATTGCAAATACTGGGCCTGAGGCACATGTTAATTGCTCTATAAAACCTCCCCACCCATCATTTTTTACTTATTGGCTAATTTTATGCCCACTAAGGGGTTGTGTAAGACTAATTTTACTGTACTTTTTTTAAGCTAACAAGCAAGTCAGGCTTTCATATCATGTATCACTCTTACACAAAATATCTTTTGACCTCAAAGCAATAGCAGCACAGATTTTGAACACAGATAGCCCTCAGTGGAAAGTTGGGTTAAACATATATTTAAAGCCCTTTTAAAAGAAAGATGCTGTGGAACTGTGAAGATTTTTAATCCTGGGGGCAGTTAGGAGCATGTGCTTTATTTCCATATGAAGGCAAATGCCATGTGGTTTGGCAGTTGTGCAATAGCTGTTCCTTACAGCTTTTTTTATATCAATGTTCTGTTTTTTTTAAGTAACACTGAATCTGCCCTTCAGAGGCACCACTGATAACACATGGCAGATTTTCAGCTGGGTAATGTGAGGATTCCTGCTGGCTCTAGGGTCCCACAGACTGAGTTTGTATGAAAAGCCTTTCTAGGAGAGGGAAGCTGAATGCAAGTGGCTTCAGAGGCTTCTCCCATAGTATGGAATGTGTTACCTATTACCACTTACCAGTAGGTAACTTTTTGTTCCCTTTTTTTTTGGCTGAATAAGGCTTGCTGGAGAAGCTACTTCTAAATAAGTTTCATACTTTTCTTTTTTTCTGGTGCTGCTTTTCCCCATTCCAAATCTTTAACAGAATTCCTTTTAATTATATACTGTGGAAATGTTAATGTGTTGGGTTTTTTTTCCCCTGCCATAAAGAGTGTTCACAGTAAAAACTGTTGCGTGGATGCTCTTTGAATCTTCAGGTTTTGTCTCTGTGGTCTAAGGTTAGAACAAGAGACCAATATATGGCACAAGAAATGTGAACAGGTCTGTAAACTGTGGGCTGATAGAAGCAGCACAGTGCAGGGTAAAAACTGTGTTGTGTAAAAATGCAGGCTGTCAGTGAAGGATGGGAGGTTTAAAAGCAATTTTTGATTTCATTGTCACCTCTTCTTCAAATACTTTTTTTTCCTGCAGCAATAGACATTTTAGTCTGATTTGTCAGAAGAGCTTGAAGCCTCCAAAAATAATCGCTCTCTAAAAAGGAAATGTACATCTCTATCCTTATGTAGCTGCTTCTTTCTACTTGTAAATATTTCCTGCCCAGCATGCTGCCTACCTTTTATGTGGAGTAGCCAAGGGTTAGGAGAAGCTAAACTCTGGCATGACTTAGGTGTACTTTGAGATCTCTGTTCCCCTTATTTCCCAAATTCCTTTTCTCCTGCCCAAAGATCTAGTAAAGCACAGAAATATGGACTCATAACTGGAGTTAGAAGCTAATGGTGGTGAACTGGGTATGGGACCATATTAAATTAAAGCTTTTTTATTTTAATTTTCATATCAACCAATAGCATTAAATTCTTTTTTTCAGTCTATTGTAAACAGGATTTTTACATCTCTCTCATCACTGGGTCACCAAATTGACTTGAAATTCTTTCCTCTCACACATACCAAACTCACCTTGTGAGACTTAAAGGTAAGACTTTCTGCTGCTTTCAAGGGCAGTTCTAGAGTAGAAATGGGCACAGATGGGAATAAAGGAACTGCAGGAGAAACTGATTTTTACTAAGATTTCCTGTGAGTAGTGGGGAAAAGATGAGAGAAGTAGGGACAGACTTTGGCCTCCTGGAAATGTGCTGAAATTGAGTGTTTTTAAACACACATTTATGCAACGTCATTCTTAGTTTAAACCTTTCCTCTTGATCTGCTTTCTACCCACATGCCCAACATCTCTGTATAGTTCTGTCTAAACACCCTCACCTGAAACAGGATGTCAGGAGAAGCCTTGAATGTAGATGCAGGAGTTTTTCTGCTCAGAATTTGAGTTTGATCCCCTCAGCTCTGACCCAGAGGTAACTTTGTCACAGCAATAACAGGCGAAACACCATAGTGCTCCCATGCTCCTTATTACAAAGTAATTGCCACCAGGGCAGTTTTCCAGCAGGCAGTTGCCTGTTCTTTACTGTGAAAAGAAACCTTTCCGCTCTTGGATGGGGTTCTGGTGGCAGAGACTTGCAGATGCAGAACTGAGATTTGGATGCCCAGCATTGGAACTGGCACCCCACAGCTTACTTCAGTGGGTTTCTGTTGAATGTGGACTGTGAGACAGGTTATGAAAAGGGAATAGCTGGGAGCTCGTTAATTAACAGGAGTCTTACTTTTTAAGGAAATAGAATTAAAGCCACTTTGGAAATGAAAAGAGTGTCAGCAGGCCAACTCATGTAATGTTTTAATATAGGATTGTCAGAGCTGCAGCCCCTTGAGTGCTGTTCCCCCCAGCCTCCTGTGTGCTTGTTGCAAGAGTCTGTTGTGTTGCCCCTCTGGGACACCATTTAATCATCCTCTTTTCACCAAACAACAGTTAAAGAGGTTTCAGCTGTACTTCCTGCAGGCTGTTTTGCAAGAAATTATTGGAAGTGTTTTGTGCTACTGATTCAGTTTGATAATATTTAATACAAGTCTGTTTAACTAAATAGGGAAAATCCATGTTATGGATTATGTCTGCATTGGTTTGGATAAATCTCTATAGCTCATGTACCTCCATAAACATCTTCCTCTCGCTGAAGTCTTGAGTAGCTGGGTACAGAGGAGCACAAAATGCAGATTTTTCCAAAAATAGATTAACTAAACTCTGTTAACATTTGGTGATCTTCAGCTGGAGCCTCCAGGTGAATTTTTTGCAGTGTAGTAGATGCAGAACATGGAAACTGAAGAATTTGAATCTTGAGTTTCTATTATTTTTAAGGAATGGGCTGTATGGGAACTGCTGTTGCCCACTACAGTTTTCTACAGAAGAGTTAGGTGCTATCTTTCCAGGCTTTTGGGAGTGTTCTGTGTGAGGAGAGAGCTTCCACACTCAGCACAAAAATATCTTAACACAGTTCTAGAACAAGAATACTTTTCCCCATGGAGGTGCTGATATGGGGAAGGATCAACAGAAAGGCTCAGTCCCTACAGTGGCCTGAGTGGTTCTGTCCTTGGTGTCAGCTTTGTCTCTGGCAAGTGTCCCATCATGAGGCAGTGCAATTGCTTTTATTATGCCAGTAAATTTTGTATAACTTTTGCTCAGATCATCTTTACCTTGAATTTCTATCCTCCCCTGAATCCCTGTGTCTGTTCTTTCTGGCTCAAGTGATAAACTGAGCTGGGTCATTTTCTATGTGTTCTCTGTATTGGCTGTATAAAAACATGAATTTCCTGCTTTTATCAGTTGTGCTGCTCTGTAAACAATGGTCTTTCAATAATTCAGTCTATCAGAATTGAGCTCAGCACCACCACCACCCTCCCCAGCATAATCTGCAAATTCCAAAAATATCCTGCTTTAAATGAGCTCTTGATCTGGAAGTGTTTTAATACCTCTTACAAATGTTATATCTGGACACTTCTGGAAAGTAAAGTATTTCTTTGGAGAACAGAGATCAAGTTCATGCCCTCTTAAGAGTTCATGTAGGTGGCAGGAAAATAAATATTAAATTACATATTGTAAAATTACTATTACACTTGGACACTCTGGAAAAAATATTCATTAATTTAAACAAAAGTTTCTCAGGTATTCAGATAAATGATTGTTTACTGGGGTTAATAAGTTGTAGTGGAGACAGTTGTGGCATTCATTATGTTTTCTTTGCCTGATTTGGAAAGTCAGAGTCAGTGTCCTACCAAGCCAGACATTTTCTGGCAAGGAAGAGTCATTACAGGCATACCTCCTGTCTTATATGGACTGCATCAGGTGACTTCAAAATGATTGTTTATCATACTTGACTGCAATTTAAACAATTTATACAGCGATTGGATGTCACTGAAATATCTGATCTGCTATTTTCTTCCAAGCTGCAGCACAAAGGAAGGAGCAGATGCACTGTGTTTTGGTTTTTTTTTTCTCCCCTTAAGTCTTTATTCTGCAAAACTTTCAACAAATACATTTCTGGTTACTAGACTGACTTTGGTGTCAGTTTATCACCTCTGTAGTGGTTCTGCACTACATGTGCTGTTTTAGAAAAAAGGGTTTGGGTATTCCTGATATTAATGCCTTTGTAACACAGAATCAAGGAATGCCTTGGGTTGCAAGGAACCTAAAAGACCATGCAGTTTCACCTCCCTGCCATGGGCAAGGAACCTTTCACCTGACCAGGGTGCTCAGAGTTCTGTCCAACCTGGACAACCCTTGGACATTTCCAGGGATGGGGCAACCACAGCTTCTCTGGACAACCTGTGCCAGGGTCTGATAGGGTTGAATTTCTTCCTAATATCCGATCTAAACCTACCCTCTAACAGAAAGCAAATAATGCTTACTTAATACTGACCTTAAATAAGAGCAGAAGGAAACTGTCATCTGTATGAAATTAAAACAGAACTTAAATGCTTTTCTTTTCTTTACTTTCTGTTACCACCAACAGAAGTATGCCAGAAACACAGCTTCCAAGCCCAAACTGGCTGACATCTCAGAGGTCATGGCTACACCTGTAGTGAGCAGTGGTGTTGACACCCCTTCCTCAATGACTGGCTGGGTCCCCTCAATAAGATCTCGCTTTGTAACAGTGGAGAAGCTCAAGAAGTGCATGGGGGAGCCTTCAGGATATTTGAGGTTGGCATGAGAAAATAAGACCATGTAATAAGTTAAAAGGCTGAGGGTGGTTCTTTCTCTGTAATTTAATTAAGCAATAGTCTACAAAGTACTCCCCCTTCTCTGAGGTAGTCGGAGTCATGCGTCATAAATTTTGTGCCAGGGACTCAGTCGGTCTGGAGAGCAGTCAGCGTGTTCCAGAGGTTATGGAGATAATTGGAGAAGAAAGTTATTTTTCTGCACTGTGCATTCCTACCCTGTTGATGTGGCAAATGTGTTTAAAATAAATTTTCAAATGTTTTTAAGCTGTAACCTTTAGGAGAGCACTTTGGTACGACTTTGTCAGGTATGAAAGGATTGCCAAGTCTTGCAAATTATTTAGGTTTGAATCTTAAAAATTATTCAGGTTCTTTGTTGGATGACTGAATACTGCTCTGTTGCTGCACCTGTAACTGATATATAACTTGTATATAGAACTTGTATATATAACTTGTATATATATGTATAAATGACATTTATAATAATATATACATGTATATATAATATGTAACTTGATCTATTCTTTTATAAGTTTAAATGGCAGGAAAATATTACATACAGAGTGATAGAAAACTGGTTTTCACAATATAATAAAAATACTTGTCTGGTTGTTGGAATAGAGTTCTGTTCTGTTTTCTCCCTAGTGGGGTCTAGCTCTCATAATTTGCACATTTGGAAAGGCAATGTTTGCTGTCTTTTGTTCTGGTGTGCTCTGATTGTTTAACTTCAGGTTTTACTGGTAAATTTATCCTTCTACATGTAGCTTCACTGATTGGGCAACATAATATATGTGAGTAAAGATCGCATTTAAGGGTCTGCAGCAAGAGGTCTTATTCATCTCGTATTACATTTTATTCCAGACTATCAATTCCTGTTATTTGGTGCAAAGGGACTCCTTGGATCTCATTATCCTTCACGTACAAATGCAGTTGTATAATTTTTAAACAGCTGAGTGAGGGTGGGGGAGCCACTTCTCTGGGCCAGAGTGAGTGAGTTATTTGGAGTGATGCCTGAGACTCTGCTCTAGTTACTCAAATTTCCTGAGAGCAACCCTGTAGTGTGACCTGCAAGCTCAAAATACAAAGATCAAGGGTTTTATTAACTAGAATTTAGAAGACTTCAATGTGAAAGCAGCTCTGCTTTTAAATCTCCCCTGTACATGTATAGAACGTATTCCATGTAAGTTAATGTTCAGGCCAAAGCATGCAAGTTAGGAAAATTTGAAAGTTTGAGCCAAACTTTCAAACATCAACTGTCTTTAATCAGCCCCAAAATTTCATCTGAGTGGATGGTTTTCTATAATGCTTTACCACAGGGCAGGTGGTTGGTGGCTTGAAAAGCTACAGAGAAAACCCACATTTTTTGGCAGGGAAAATCCTCAGTTGATTAAATTCTTATATCTAGAGATTATTACAACCTCATTCTTATATCTAGAGATTATTACAACCTCTGGTGAACTGCAGTGTTTTTCCTGGAGCAATGTACATGGAAAACTGTGCCTGCAAACTCCAACATGCTGCTCATTTGTTACAGCAAACGGGGAAAGCACTAATAGGATTTCTGTTCTGCTTGATATAGCCACATGAGGAATTAACCTCAATAAAGGCAACTGCATAGAGGAATTCAGTTTCTCTTCAGGGGCTTAGGATAGGTTATTTGCAAAATTCGCCTGTTTGTTTTTTTTTTTTAAGCAAACAATGAATAATGAGTTAAAAGAATCAGTGCATTTCTTTATTTATTCATTCATATAATTCAGCAACACTTTGGAAACGGCAAATAATTTAAAAGCAAATGCTGTGTTACCACTCTCTGCTGACTTTCTGGTAAAGCTTCCCAGTAGCACAGTTGTGACCAAAATGATCCCAGGCAGAGTGTTTATTCCTGTCATAAACAAACCTGTGGTCCAAAAGCTTTTAGAAAGTCCAGAAGGTTGATTTTTCAGTGTGGTAACAATTAACAATACACTTTTTGTAAGCCTGTCAAGTGAATAGTGCCTTTTTTGGGGGGGTTGAGTATTAAAAAGGGAAGTAAAGCACTTTGAGACTGTATGATGTAAATGGCCTAAGGAGTGTAGGCAGGATTAATTCAGCTTTTTTCTTTTCTGGCAGTTTTGGGGAAAAAATGGCATTTGGAATATGAAGCATGTATTGGGTAGCTATAATGTTTATTAGGTATTACATTTTTTCTATTGGGTCAACTAGGGTAATTATAGAAGGAGCTGCTTGCACCACTTTCTGACCCTTAAAAGGACTATGAAAATGTGATCCCAGCTGAAATGTAAAGATCAACTGTCTAGTCACTAATCCCCCTGAAGAAAAAGGTTCTCAGATGGTGTCTGCAGAGGTACACAGGCCAAAAAACACCTCCTTAAGTCACTGCTCTCATGTGATTTCCAAGCATGTAGTCAAGTCTAAAAACTGGAGAAGGAAAGAATGATTTTTATCAATGTGCAGAGGCAAGCTCCTTGCATTTTACTCTTGAGGCTGGAAATGAACTGTTTTCTTTGCTGTTTGCAATTCAAGGGCATAAATATTGTGCTGACCAGACTCTTTCTGGCTGCCTGCTCAACAACAAAAAAAAATACTTTTTTGGCTACCTTCAAGTCTGCTTGCCTTCCTTTTTCAAGTTCTGTTCCTGGATACACTGAGCAGATGCCATGCTGGACTATGTATATGCCAGTCATTTGTTTGGCAGGGAGAACCAGATCCTTTATGATTCCCTAGGGCTTGGGAGTTTGTGGGGTGGAACTGGCACATCAGGGGAAACTTCTGCTGCAGTGAACAGAAATTAATATCTTGGTGATGCCTTCTAGCTCAGTGTTTGCTATAATGGTGGTTTAAAAGTCTTAGCCATGAGCAAGTCCCAGAACTTTGGGATCTCATAGCCCTGCTGTTCATCTTGCCTTTGCTTAGTTATATCAATCAGGCTTTCACCTACCCTTGAGGGTAGCGTGGAATGCTCAAAGCTTCCTTTGGGCACAGAGTCCTTGCCCTGTGGAGCAGAACAGCACCAGAGTAAGGAGGGCACAGGCTGCACCTACTGCTGCCTCATGGTGCTGCTGGGCAACCCCATATTGAATAGGTCTCCCTTAGGCCAGTATGATTTTAATTAAAAACTTGTTCTTAAGCTGAAAAGTTGTTGGTTGACCAGACATTTTTATGAGGTGGGAGGGTTGCTTCAATCTGGGTTAAGTACCCAGAGTTAACAGTTCAAGTTTGACTCTACTTGTAATTAAAACTAGGAGTAAACACGAGTTTTTGGTTGGGATTTGACTCAGCCATGTATGTAGATGGTCATATCCCAAGGTATTAATGTGTTAATCACTGCAACAAAAGCTCCACTGTTGATTTAACAGAACAGGTTGCTGAAAGATTTTCTGTTGCAAGAACCTCTTGGGTTTGGGAATTTTCAAGGAATTCGAGCCAAAGTCCAGTGTTTATAAATTTGTCAATATTCTAGAAACAGTGACGAAAAACCCTATTGAGCTTTGGATAAACTGGGATGCTGCATCTCTTCAGGCAACACATGTCACAGTAATTGATGTGTAATCTTGCAGCCAGAGGAGCGGGAAGTGCTGCAGCGTTACGTAATGCGCCGAGCCCAAGTGGGGCATCACGTATGGCTGATGCCTTTTAATTACATCCCATAAGGGCGAGGGAAGGATCAGTGTGGTGAAACAGCTTATTGATTGCTGCATTCATACATGGGCCTGCATACATTTAGACACTTAGGAGCGAAGGGAAATGGATGCTGATGCTGTGTGTGTGACCTTTGAGTTCTGTGTCTGCAGCTTGCTTAACCAGCCAGCAACAGGAGACAGGCTGGAAATAAATACCCTGACATTGTGAAGTCAGCCTTGGGTGATTCTATGATACAGAACACAACCCATGTTTTTCTGGAAGACTGAAGAAAGTTTTCAGTTTTTTACTTGATGTAAACACCTCTGTTGTACCATTAACACTGCTCTACATTGGTGGTTAAAAAGAATTTTTTTTATTAGTGCTGGTTCAGCTCACTGGAAGTTGCATAAGATTTAATTTATATTCCATTTCAGCTTGTTAAATGCTGTGATGCAAATTTCTTGTTAGTGTCAAAGTGATGTATTTCTAAATATTGGTTAAGAAGTATGAGAGCAAAAAAAGTTAAAAACAATTTTCCCAAGAGCAAAAAAGAACGGCACAGATAATCCAGAAAGCCTGGGTGTATCAGTTTCAGCAGTAGAGGGGAGCTCTTGGCAATGTTGTGTTTCCTTGCTCTCTCTGCAGCTTATTTTCCTGCTGCAGCATGGGGAAAGCTTGTTTGGCATTCTCCATGTTTGAGCATAAAATGTTCAGCTTCTGTCTTAAGTAAAGCTGGCACTTTACACTGTACCCTGGCAAAAACAAATACCATGGGTTTGATAAGGATATAATTCAGTGGAACCTATAGGAATTCCTAATTAGCTACAGTAAAAAAAATCTACAACAGCAGTTAATTCTTTGGCCTTTCCTTTAACAAGGCAGATCATATGCTTTTGATTCCGCAGCAGCAGCAGGAGTAGCATATAAATCAAGTAATAGACACATGATATCCAATATCAATATTTGATAAGGAAGTAGGAAACTGGATTGTTATAAAAGCAGTAAGCTAGAAACAGTCTTCTACCTGAATTACGATGGGTTACCCCTGTGGAAGTAGGTTAGTCGGATGGTTAGAAACTTTAAAATAAATAATGGAAGCTTTAAAAGCTTTGCTTGACAGCATTTGTGATCATGCTAAAAGGAAAATCACATTTGCCTGCCTGCAGATCAGCCCATGTGTTCTCTCTCTGATGTCTCAAATCTCAGCTGTTCCCAGGCTTTTGCTTCCCCTCTCCCCCTTCCACACATACCTTTGGCTCACTTCTCTTAACATACGCTTCTCTTTCCTGACACAGCACCATAAAACTGGGTTATAAACCAGAAATTGTCAGGAAAGCCACATAAACCTTTCTACAACTTTGGCAGAACAGCCGTGCAGCAGCAGAGCTTAATGAAACACTGACAACTCCCACAGTTGCCAAATGTGAGAAGGGGAGGACAGTTGTAGGAGGTTGAGAAGCAATAATTGAGCAGAGACAGAAAATGGGAGAGCTGGATGATGAAATCCTTTAAGAGGCCTATCACTTATTTCCTTAATTCCATTTTCCAGAAGTGTTATTTAACCCACCATGGTTGCTGCTGGCATGCTATTGCATAGGGACTTTCAAAAGGCAGAATAGCTTTGCCACAAGGAGATATTACTCTTCTGCAGCTTAAAAACACCTCCAGAACTCTGTATGTGAAACGCCACACTAATATTTCTGTATTGAAGCTGTTGAAGAGCAAGGGCTTTGTTTTATTACTAGTTTAGCTGATCTTTCAAAATGGATGGCTCTAGTCTAGGTGCAGACATGTCGTGAAATAGTTTCCAAATTTTTGGAAGTTCATTCTGCTGTAACAGTGTTGACTTGTTTGCATCCAACTTGTAAGGAAATCTAAAATTTGAAATACAGGTTTTAAGGAAATGTCAGACAAATGAGTTTTTTTACACCTCTAACCTAATGTCATCATTTTAATTTTCCTATTAATAATTTGTTCCTGTGTCTCTAATATAGATGCAGATTTTATCTAGAGTCCTGTCTATGATAGGGAGTGACTAAAGCAGAAATGTGAGTGCATTTTAAAGGCCTGGATGTGCTATAGAAGGTTTGATTGTCACAGCAGTGCAGGAAGCAGGTCCCTATCCTAGAAAACAGACAGTGCCCCAGCCTTCTCCCCTGCAAAGTGTCTCTTTTGTCCTCTGTTTTTTTCCTGACCACTCCAGGGTGGCTGCAGCTGACTTCTGCTGGTAGTTTTGGAAAGAATTTTCTGCATTTTGGCCTTGGATGTCAGGTTTTTGCAGTACCATGTTTTTTATGTCTCTGCAATATTCCTATTAATTATTTGTTCCCTTGACTATCACTCTCCTCAGTGCCCATAACCCCCATCCAATGGAGAAATTGTGTTTTATCCTTCCAGTCTTGTGTCCCACAAAAAATTCCTTGTTTGCACAAGAGGAGGCAGCCCTGTATATCATCCAGAGCAGTAACTGAGCAGCTGTGTGAGCTGAGAGCTCAGCATCCCAGGCATTGTACAGCCATCCCTGCTGAAAAGAGCTAACCAGGAGGGGGATGAGGGAGAGGAGAGACTTCTTGCAAGTGAGGGATGTTTGTGTCCTTGCAGCGTTCAGCTTGCAGAGCACACGTACTCCTGCCTGTGAGATGTGCATAATGTGCTGACAGCTCATGAATGTTGCAGGCTAAGCACAAGAGCTCTGATTCGACAGGCACAAGAGGAATTTCAGGATGTGAATTTTACCAGTGGGAAGATTGAAGCCACAGTTTTAAGATGCTGTTTATGCAGTGAAGTGTCTCAGGTTGTTCCTGAGACACTGAGTGTGTCAAGATGCCTGACAGCTTGCTGGGCAATCATTTTAGTGTAGGAAGCTAAGCAGCAATTAGAAAGCTCATGGGTTTTTTCTGAGTTCTTCCACCTGCTCTCTTGCAACTGAACTGAGCCCTGTGATCACAAGTATTGGTCAATTTTTCACCAGTGGCCTTGTGCTATTTGCTGCTTCTTCCAAGCAGCTTCTGAACAAGCACTTGGCTTGAGCAAGGGCCTTGTACAGGCTGGGCAGGAGTCATTGAATGAAAAGCAAAATTTTCTCCTAAAAACCAAGTCCTGTATAAGCTTCATTTCTTCTCACCCCAGCTGTCTCATTAGATACTGTCTCATTAGGGGTGCAAATTAGAGACTGCCTTGTCTCATGTGCTGCCAGACTATGATTTTGAGAAGTACTTAAAATTATTTCCTTCTTAAAATCTTGTACTCTCACTGCTCAGATCACAGTAATGGGCACCAGGAGAAATTACTGTGTGCTTTTTTTTTAGCCCTTCCCTGTTGGTCAGAGTTCTTGTTTCAATCCAGAAGTTAGAATGTGGTTTCTCATGGGTGTGACAAACTCTATGTACAGGTGTTGACTGTACCTCAGCAGTGTTCAGACCTATTCCATATTGGTTCAACATATGTTGGCTCAGGTATTGTTTCTCTGGCAGCTCAGAGTCCCACTCTAAGCCATTAAAAGTCCTTAAATCTGAGGGGAGAGAGCAAGAAACAAAGAATATATGGTCAAAGTTTCATGGTGTCAGAACAGTCATTGCAGTTTGTTTGCAGTTTCTCTGGGAGACACAAATGTGTGGCAAGTCTGTATTTTTATTTTAAATATAAGGGAATGCATATTTGGCTGAATTTATGAAATTATTCTAAAACTCCTATTCCTCATACAGATCCTCCAAAACTAAACTGCTTGAGTTTTCAGTGTTTCCTATAATTTTTATGTGTAAGATGAAAAACAGATACCAGAGTTTGAACTTTTTCACAGCTTTTTGACAAGCATTGATTCTTCTTGGTACGCTCCTTAAAAATAGTCTAAACAAAGCAGATTGTATAAGCAATGCGGTTTTAAACAGATCAATGTGAAATATTTTTAGCAGCACACAGTATTTTTTACAAGGATGAAATTGTGGAATAGAAAGCATTTGCAGGGCATGACAGCTTCTTGTTCGTTCAGAAATTTGTATGGTGTTTATTTAAAGTGTATAAACAAGTCTCTAGGTGATGATTTCTAACAAATGAAAATAGGACCTTAGCATCCTATTCCCATATCAGATCTTATTGTTAAGCATATAAAGAACTATTTTTCCCCCAATAGAACTTATCAAAAAGAGATTTTGAATAGAAACTGCTGCATGTGACTTAATCTTTCTTCCATGTAACTCGTGACCTCACGCAGCCCTTAGACTGATGGTGACACAGTGAGCATTTCCTGTGAACCGTGAGCAGTGCTGGTCCCACTATTGTTGGGCACTTTTTTTGTCTGGGAAAAAACAAACCCTTATTTACTAGAAGCCAGTGTCCTGTTTGTTTGTAGCTGGCTGGGAAATGCCATATTACAAGGGTCTCAGTGGCAGTAGTCTCTCCTAACAGAAGCTGTTGTTGTGTTTTGCTCTTTTTCTCACTGATTTGTATGAGACTTCTGAGCCTGCCTTGTGACCTGCTCCACATTCAGTTCACGCCACAAATACTAACCTTGTTTATCCAATATGTTTTTTCCCTCCTCGGTGTTTCCTCAGATTAGCTGTCAGTAAAAGGCTAAATAATAATCCTCCAGTTATTATTCCTCCCCCGTGAGGCCACCAGGCTGCTTTTCCAAGTTGGCGGATGGCGGTTTGCTGTAAGAGCTGCTACCTGGCAAGGCAAGTGTGGAGGTGGAAAATTACAGACAAAATAAAGGAACAGCATTAAATTGGTAATGGGATGCAGCTGCTTTGGCCTTTTAGTCTGCATGTGAGTCTCAGAAGCCTTTGGTAAAGGCAAGTGCTGCGTGGAACCACTCTTGACCATACAAAATCAGTCCCAGACAAGCTGTGGCCTGTTCTAGGGGGGTGCAGCAGCTCTCAGCAGTTGGGACATTTCATTTTTGGCTGTAAGAGGTTGTGGACAGGCTGTCACATGGATGACAATCTCATGGCTTTACTGCCTTGAAATCCAGTCCAAGCCAGCATCCGTGCATCTGTTGTGCACATCAGACACTGGATGCTGCAGGGCTGCTGGCCCAGCACATAACCATAGCCAAGTTTATTTAAAATACACCCCCCAGCTGAGTCCTTGCCACTGAATGGGGGCGTCAGAAGGAACTTCTTGGTGTCAAAACATTTCTTCTGTCTCTACATTTCTGCTTATTATTGTCTTTCCTGCCTCAGCTGCCTTCTGAACTGTCTTGCCATTTTAAAATATTGCATTAAATGGTGACATTCTGTAGATTTAGCAGCATACATATACAGAGCAAGGAACCATTAGGATATGCAATTACCTTTCTCAACTTTCTAATAATGCCCTTTCAGAAAGAATTTTTATAAAGTTTCATTTTTGGAGTTCATCCTTGTGAGGCAGAAAATCTCTGGAAGACTTAGAGGGGTTTCTGTTGTTTAAACACAGACACACACACACACACGCACACACATACGTACACACAATTTCTTTAAGTATTTCAATTCTCAGTCTTATTTTTTTGCTTCTCCTGCCAAATCATGCACGCCAACCTAAATATGCATATCATGCATTCAACTATTCAAGATACTGAAACCAGAACAGTCTCTTTTAAGGGAAGAATAGTATTTTGGGGTTGGAGTTCTCCTTGACTGTCTGGAATGTTCTCATTTATATGAAAACGTCTAGCACTAAAGCAAGCTACTGTTGAAATGATGAAGGTCCTGCAGACTCTGCCAGCATGAAGGGTGAATTTTAGGAAGAGCATCTGTGAGCACCTTTTGAAGTCTCACTTCATGGGAAAGTGGAGGTCGTGCTCAGTGCCTCAGAAAGCTCTTTCCTGGAAAACTGGTAGAATGTGGCTGTGAGCTTTACAAAAGTCTGATTTCCCAGCAACAATGCTGAGCACAGACATCAGAGGTGACACCTAAATCTGTACAGGGAGAGAAGACTCTTCTGGGCACCAGAGCTCTTCAGAGTTTCGGTTCACTGGGCAGACTGAGCTTATCAATGACACATGTCAACTTTCAGATCTAGAAAGCAAGTACAAAAGGAAACTCTGGATAATTCACTTTCCTGCCCATTGCTACAGTGATTGCTCTGTCTGCCTGTGCATTGCTCAGGTGAGGAGTCTGTCAGGTTCAGGAGGGAGCAGCTGATTAATTTTTTCCTGTACTGCTTTTACTTTTCACGTGCACCCACTTCACGCCAGGAGTCTTCTCTAATCCACTCAGTTGTTTTCCACTTGAGTAACCAACTGAATTCTGATATGACAATCTCAGTTTACATACTTACAGTAAAGCCATACACGTAATTTAATAAATGGTAACAGTTTGAAATTCTGCATAACAGTATGTAAAACACACATGATGATTTTATAAACTGCTGGCTTACTCTTGGAATGCAATTTATCAGGGCCCTGCCACTTAGCTTATGGAAGCAGTCCCATGGTGTGGCTTCTCCAGTAAGAGTGAAAGCAGGTTGTGCTCATGTCAGTGATTCCTGCCATTACCCAATCTGTGGGAATGGCTCGTGTTTCACTTGAAAGTTATCCCTTTCCTGTTTACTTGGGGGAGCACTCAAAGCTTTTTAGAAAATCTTCCATTTTTCTTGGCATGAGGCTGTTAATTCTTGTATAGATTTTTATCATGGCCTCTTTTTCTAGAGATAGATATTTTGGCTGCTAATGAGTAGTTCAATGAAAAAAAATATCAAAGTGGTTTTTCTAAAGAAGAATCTTGAAACATAATGTTCTTGGAGTTTCAAGTGTCCTTTTTACCCTTCCATAAAAGCTACATCTATGTCTCTCTTCTGAAATCATGTCTTCTGCAAAGTATGCCATTTTCACTCTAAATATTTAGATTTAGGCTTTTATTTATAACAGTTTGATGTTAGGGAAATCACCCTTTGCAATAAGTAAAAATAAATTCTTCCCAAGAAAGCATTTCAGTGTCTCTCCTCTGACTCATGCATGGAAAGATAAAAATCATTAATTTTAGTCATTTATCAAAGTTTGGGTAAAATAAAAACCTTTTTTCCTTCCTTTTACTGACCTGTAAAATCAAACCAGACCTTAATCTGATTTTGAGTTATTACATGCAGGGTTGATCTTGAAAGTACTTGAAGTCAAGTGCTGAATGTTTTTTCAATAATTATAGGACATTTTTATGACAGCTGTGGCTATAAAGCATAAAAAATACCTATCTGTCCAGTTTAGAAATGTGCATGTTTTGCAGTTGAAGGAGAAATATTTGAAGGAGAAATATTTGTAAACAGTTTTTAGGTCTCTGCAGAAATAATTTCAAATCATCATTTCAAATGGTTTTTGTGTTTCCAGAACATTTTTTTTTTTTTTTTTAAGATCTGTATACACCACATGGAAGTGTCATTGCAGACTGGAGACAAAGTGGTGGCCTCAAGGACAGAGGGACAGTGAGCTGTGCCAACCACTGGTGTCCCTGATTTTGCACCCCTATTGCTTGTCTCTGATCTACCAGTGTCTCCTTGTTGTTTCTGCTCAGTCTCCATTAAAACAAATGGTTTGTCTCAATGGATGTTGGATTATTAAAAGAAAATCTCTTTGTGTCCATTTTACTTAAATATATCTATTTGATTGTTTATTCATGTAAGATGTGATGAGGCTTGTTAGGCTGATGACAGAGCTCTTGCCAGCCTTCACCCCTGTGTTTATTTAAAGTCTCTGTATGATTTACTGCAAAACCTTCCCAGCGTCTCGCAAGTGTTTACTGATGGATGAGCTCAATTGAGAGTCCCAGCTCATAACTCACAAGTCACAACATAATTCAGAAAAGAAATGTCTGCTTTCAACACACAGCCCTCGTGCAGTGAAATGACATCAAGTTATTCCAGATGTTGGTGATTGCTGCAATAAAGATCCTTGACATTGGTTAAGCTGTAGCCTGTCACTGTGTTTGAAACAGACTCTGCAGGGACTTGGCCTCACACAGTAGCAATCTTGGTGTTAACCACTGCTCCCAGGATGGCTCTGTGCAGGCAAAATGGGATGAGTATTTACACGTTGCCATTTCTTCTGTGTCCTGCAGAAAAATCATTCACCCTAAATGAATCATGCCCAGCCTTTAGTTTTACTTACCTTGAACCAAATGTTTCCTCTTCACTATCATTAATTAATTTTTAAGCCAGCTCAGGCACTGATAAGTGTCAACATCCTGGAGCAGGTGAGGTGCCAGTTGAACCTGCTTGTGTGCTTGGGAAGCTGTTGAACTTGGTGAAGCTAAAGGGAGTGTTAAAAACCACAGGGAAATGGAAGTTTTCCTTGCACTTCTGCTTAAATTGCTGGCTTCCTAACTTGCATCTTTGATGAGGATATTGTTCATGAAGAGAAGCTGGATGGTACAAATAAATGTTGCGGTCTGGAGGCACTGTGGCTTCTTGAACAAGAGATTTAGGTCTAATATGCAACCACTCAGAGAGTTATGTCTCAGCTAAAACTTCCATATCAGCCAAGACATCACCAAACACAGGAAAAGCTAAGCAGGAGATAGTGATTTGAAATATGATGTGAACATGGTGCCACCTGTAAAAACAGCCTTTTCCTAAAGATCTTAATCCTGTGCAAAAGGAGTCAACAGTTCCATGGTGAGTGCTGATGTGGAGTGTTGGCCCCAGTACAGGCCTGCAGCTGCCTTCAACAAGGCAAGGTGACTGAACCATGATGCCATTCCCTGTGGCACAAGGTTCATGGCAAACACAGGCTGGGAAGTTTCAGTGGGAGCAGGCCTCTTCCAGTAACTCTGGACTCATCAAGGCAGCTGTCATTTTTAGCTTGTTCATTAGCCAAAGTTGAGTCAAATCACACAGACCTGGATTTTGAGTCCTAATGACGAAATTGGTTATTTATGCCCAAAAATTTTTCCATAATATAATCTCTGTATGACAACAGTGTTCAACACTCTTGGAAAAATCTGTCTCATGGAAGAAGTCGGTGTTGCTAGTCAAGATTTGGTGCTACTTTAAACAGCATCAGATCAGACTTCCAAATTTGCATCAGAGGCTATTTTGGGCAAGGATTGGTATAATCCTGCTTGGTAATGGATGCCTCAGTGTGCTGAACAGGGAGCACAAGGTACAGGTTGATCTCGCCAGCAAAGGTCAAATGCTGCTCATACTCACCATATATGGGTTTGGATAATAAATGGTTTTCCTTCCTGGGATAAATTCACTAAGTTTTTCTGTCTTGGCATCAGTTGGACTGCAAGAAATAGATTGTTTTGTTTTTAACGTTTTTCTAAGAACCGTGTCAGAGTGTTACCTGCCCTGTGCTGATAAAGGAGTGGGAGGCAGGTCCCAGAGGAGCTGGTGTGGCTGCTGCTGTGGCCAGTCTGCCATCTGCAGGCCACTGCTCTGTGCTGGGGATGTGGAGAGCAGAGCTTGGGAGCTCTTTCTTCTCCAGAAATTATTATTTCTAGCAAGCTTTTGTTTTCTAGTAAGTGCTATGTAGTAAATTTTAACATTTTCATGTCTGATCCTATGAATAGTCAACTCTGTTCTTAAAGAAAGCAAAGACAGTGGGAATGAGCAAACCTTAGATTTATCTAGGTTGATGAATAATTGCTAATTGTTGTTTTTATTGTCTGTCATTCGTTTTTGTGAGTAAATTTTTTCGTGCTAAGAAATGGGATGTTTCATAAGACATTCAAATTCTGACCTTCATTCTCAGTGCATTAAATCCTAAATAACCCTTTTGTGGGGATGGTCTTAGATGCAAACAACACCACTATAATGTTTAATTTTGAATCTTAAAAGCTTTGTTGAGCAGGGAATCTGTATATATGACAGCCAGGCAGCTTCCAAGCACCTGGCATAAATCTTTGGGTTTATGCTCCACAAATTGATAGAGGATTCAGTAGCAGAAATACAATTGCTAACTTCTTATTGCCAAGGTATTTGAAAATCAAATGCTTTCCTTAGCTGTTTCTAACCATTGCTCAAGAATCTTAAATGAGTTTTTAATTTGGGAGAGAATTCATTGTAGGTAAATTACCCTCAATTTACCATTTTCAATGTTGTAACAAAACTTCATGTATAAAGTGAAATGTTTGGTGTGAAATGTTGGTTACCACATAACCTTTCCATCATTTTTGTCTTCGTTTTAGGTCTTCCTGAACAATACTACAGCCTCACTTGGTTCCTCAGCCCCATCCTGGGCTTGATCTTCACTCCGCTCATAGGTTCAGCCAGTGACCGCTGCACGCTGAGCTGGGGCCGCCGGCGGCCTTTTATCCTTGCTCTCTGCATTGGTGTCCTCTTTGGAGTTGCACTTTTCCTTAATGGCTCTGTGATAGGTAAATAACAGTAAAATCCCCTACATGCATCCCCTGCTAATGGCCCTGCTTTGAGATTTTAATGTAGGAGGTAAAGATCATGTTCTGCAGTTGGTTTACCTCATATTTAATGTTAAAATCATTAGAAATCTCCACAACCCTGCACTTGAGCTCTGTCCATCTTGCCTGTTATTATTTGAACTTATGAGTTACAGCACTGTGCTGAGCATTATGCAATCGTAGCTGTAACTGGTATTAATAACAATGTTATTAATACAATGGTTGCCAGCATAATGTTTGCAGTCCCTGAGACGAATTTGGTCGATCCTTGACATGGGAACACTGTAGCAACCTGTTCACAGGGAAATGTTTCCTGTTGTGATCCATTTTCCCTTTAATGCATATCTGGCAACACATCCTGTTTCCAGCATTATTTCAAAAATTATCTTTTCACTTTTTCTTGTGCTTTTCTTAGACCCGGTATTGAAAAAGTCCAGAACACAGTTAATATTTGTTTATCAAAAACTATGTGGGAAAATAATTTTTCCTGAGCCCCCATCAAAGCTGGTAAAAATAGTTTCCCTTGAACATAGTTTACTACAAATTTAATCTACAATCTCTTTGTAAATTTATAGTAGGATAGGTGACAGCAAGTATGTTTAGGAAAATGTTTACACAATGATTGGACTGATGCAAACAAAAGGAACTTAGCACCTAATAACATCCTCTTGGCTCTCTTTTTTAGAGTTAGATACAGCTCTATTGTGAAACAGGTCTACTGATTGAGGGAAATGAGGGAATGTTACCTTGGCTCAGCCTTTTAAAGCCAGACTGGAATGCCATATGATTGGCTTCAATTCTCTGCAAACTGCAGTGGACAAACTATTCAGATAGATGACATCTAGTTTATGCTTTCTTCGTTTATCCAAACAATAAATATTATTTATTTGAATTGTTATCATATGGCATTATCCTGGGGTGATTGTGTAGTTTGATATCAATTGTATTTAATTGTCATTAATTGTATTTAGTTGATGTGTCCCCAAGACTTATTATTCTTCTTCCAGGTGTTTGCAGGATGTTAGACTGCAACCCTCTTACAAGATTTTAAGTGATAAGAAGCTCTCTGTTCCATACAGTAGTTTAGGTCAGGAGCCATTGATACTGGCAAGCAAACCTCAGGCTCAGTTTATAGACTTTTTTGAAACCTAATAAATCAGCACCAAAATATTGTTGATTTTTCTTCTTCACTTTCCTTTCCTCAGTCTCCAGTTACTTGCAATCCTAATTGTAATTTGGGACAGCAGGAGATGCTGCAAAAACTGCATCAGACCCCCTTTCATAATGTGAAAAGGCAGTAGGAGTCATAGGGAGGGGAACCAGGAGCACAGAGGTTGGCTCATCCCAATTGTGATACAGCCATATCCCAGGAGAGCACCTTACCCAGCTCCTGTTCTCTCCTGCCCTGTTCAGGTTTCCAGCAGATCTAAAGCACTGTTTGTGTTTTCTGCTGTAGGGTTCAGCTTAGTATGGAACACTTATAAACTTCTTTTGCCTTCAAAGGGCTTGGTAATAAATGAGGATTCAATATGCAGGAATCAGCGCTTGAGGTTTAGATGATTTTTGGTGGCTTAGCCAGTTCATCTCCTTTCAAAGACATTTTAATCAGTTACACTAATGGTTTTATCAGCCTTGCATGTGTAACTTCTAAATCTCTGTGATTCGAGTAATTCATGCTTTTGTCACTGGTTCATCTCACGACAAATTATCCAGCTTTGTGCTAATGCTGCCTTGCTACTCTGTAGACAAAAAACATTTCATCTCATGCTGTCAACAGAAGCTGAGTGATGCTTTTTGCAATGCAAAATACATCCATGTTGCTTCATCCTTAAAAGTTTTAATTATAAAAAGCTTATCTAGAAAATAAGAACGTTTAAGAAAAGCAAAGAGAGAGGTGAAGGAGTTAAATTTCACTTTATCCTAGTGTACTGTGATTATTGCACTTTAAGCATCAACTAGTGCACATTAAGCATTGTCAGGAATGCTGCCAGCAATTGCAGTTACCTGTAGATGTATGTGACAGATGAAATATGTAATTTTGGATGCTCCCCTCTCCCACCACAGCTGTCTTTTTTAAAAACAGCCTTCAGTATCTAAAGGAAAATACATGGGAGGAATATGAAATAATATCCAGTGCTCTCAGAGGTTTATGAGATGCTTTATAAAATAACATTTTGATAAATGTCAGTCTTAAAATCATCCTTGTCCCAGACCTTCCACGATGCTGTGCCAAAAAGCTGAAATTGCCATTTTGCTCCATAAAGGAATGTTTGCAGTGAGCATGTTGGCCACCTCTCTCTTAAGATGTAAAGTTTGTTCTTAGGAGTTTGTCCTTTTTAAATGAGATGCTCAGCTATGTCTCCCATTTCTCCCCAGGTCTGGCTATTGGTGATGTCCCAGACAAGCAGCCCATTGGAATAGTTCTCACAGTGCTTGGGGTTGTGGTGTTGGACTTCTGCGCCGATGCAACCGAAGGGCCAATTCGGGCCTACTTGTTGGATGTGGTGGACAGTGAAGAACAAGACATGGCCCTGAACATCCATGCATTTTCAGCTGGTAGGGAGTTAGCAGAGATGTTCTGGCAGCTGTTCGGTCTTCCTGAAGACCAGGTTGTGGCTGAATTGATTTTCCTGAACTCACTTCTCACTTTTTTCTGGTCCACAGGTCTTGGAGGAGCGATTGGTTATATGTTAGGAGGGCTGGACTGGACACAGACCTTCTTGGGTAGCATTTTTAAATCTCAAGAACAAGTCCTTTTTTTCTTTGCAGCTATCATTTTCTCTGTCTCCGTTGCTCTCCATCTTTTTAGCATTGAAGAAGAGCAATATAACCCTCAGCAGGACAGGATCGATGACGAAGGAGACACACTTTCCAGTGCCAAATTCAGTGGCAGTCTACCCCCTCTGAATCGGCTGAATGTAATTAGTGAGGAAGAGCCGTATGGAGCTTCCATGTTCCATGATGAGGTTCAGTCAGAGCATGACCTCAATATGGAGTTCCTTGAGGTGAACATTGTGAGAAGCAAGAGTGACTCAGTTCTGCACATGCCCGATGCCACACTGGAAATTGAATCGGAGCTGCTTTTCCTGCATGACATCGAACCCTCCATTTTTCAGGATGCTTCATATCCAAACACTCCCCACAACACGAGCCAGGAGATCATGAAGTCCAAACTCAATCACCTGTCTGCTTTCCTCAGGGAGAATGAGAAGGAGGAGGAAATGTTGCTTGATAATCGTTTAAATGAAGATAAAGTCCCAAACATCAACGGCTCCTTACCAAAAGAGTTCCTCAACGGACACGCCAGAATAGGCATGAAGCAATCCAGCACTTCCAACTCCATGCGGCGGCGGAGGCACATGTTCTACCGGCAGCCGTCCTACACCTTCTCGTACTACGGCAAGATTGGCTCCCACCGGTACCGCTTCCGCCGGGCCAACGCCATCGTCCTGATCAAGTCCTCGCGCAGCATGAACGACATCTACGACATGCAGAAACGGCAGCGGCAGCGCTGCCGGCACCGCAACCAGAGCGGCACCACCAACTCCAGCGGGGACACGGAGAGCGAAGAGGGCGAGACCGAAACCACCGTCAGACTCTTGTGGCTGTCCATGCTAAAGATGCCCAAGGAGCTGCTGAGGCTGTGTGTCTGCCACCTCCTGACTTGGTTTTCCATCATTGCTGAAGCTGTGTTCTATACGGATTTCATGGGACAGGTCATCTTCCAGGGCGATCCAAAGGTAGGAGAGCAGTTTGCATGGGCAGACCTGCTCAGAGTGCCTCGTTTCTGAGATGTGCTCAGTACAACAAAGTGGTTTTGGTGTTTGTGTCTGTCTGTTGCAGGCCCCTTCGAACTCGACTGAGCTGCACGCTTACAATGCTGGAGTTCAGATGGGATGCTGGGGGCTGGTGATTTATGCTGCTACTGCTGCTGTTTGTTCAGGTAAGAGACTGCAGTCACACAGTGGAATGCATCTCATACATGTATTTCTAAGGTAAAAGTAGAATCATGGAACATTCTGAGTTGAAAGGGACCCACAAGTATCATCTAACTCCTGGCCCTCCTGAAATAGTGTTACTTCAGTTGGCATCCACCTCCTTGTTTGAGGTAAAGGATATTTTGGAAAAGCATTTCTTGCAGCCATAAGGAGAAGGGCTTCTTTAAGAACCAATGTTAAAAAGTTCCTCCAAATGTAGAGGTGGAAATACGAGCAGATGGTTAAGTGGCATAAAGCACAAAGTGAAATCAAAGGATACTGAGTGGCATTTAACAAGCCTTCAGGAAACTAAAATCATGCTTGGTAGAAGATTTAAACATATGCCAAGAGGGTTTTTGCAAAGACTGTTTTTAAATCAAAATTATAAATATGTATTTCTGAAAGTCATTCTGCAGATAATTTGCACTTGCTGTAGACTCTGAAATGTAGAGTTTTTGCCAAACTTAAATTCTGCCTTTTGCAGCACATAGCAGGCGTATCTGCACAGCTCAGTACCATGGGGACAGGCTCTTTCTGAAGCAGGAACACATCCTGATTCCAGTGAGGGCTGGGCTATGCTGGTCACACAGCCCATATATGAGCATCCACCTCCTAAACAGGGTATAGAGCTGCCATGGCCACATCAATCCCCTAAAACTTTAGGGAGTAAACTGATATTTTCGGGGAAATGGCTTCAAACTGAAAAAAGTAGGTTTAGATTGGATATTGGGAAAAAATTCTTCCCTGTGAGGGTGGTGAGGCTCTGGCACAAGTTGCCCAGAGAAGCTGTGATTGCCCTATCCCTAGAGGTGTTCAGGGCCAGGCTGGATGGGGCTTGGAGCAATGTGGGATAAGGAAAGGGTCCATGCCCATGGAAGGTATCCCTGCCCATGGCAGGGGTGTTGGAACTAGATGGTCTTTAAGGCCCCTTCCAACCCAAACCGTTCTATGATTCCTGTTTTATTCTGTATCTCTGCAGCCTTGTTGCAGAAATACTTGGACAACTACGACCTTAGCATAAAAGTGATCTACATCCTGGGCACACTGGGTTTTTCCCTTGGCACTGCAGTGATGGCCATGTTCCCTAACGTATACGTCACCATGATAATGATCAGCACAATGGGAATAGTCTCCATGAGCATCTCCTACTGCCCCTATGCGCTTTTGGGACAATACCATGAGATAAAACAGGTATGTGGAATATTTAGAGTATGTATGTAAATCAAGGCAGAACATTCATGTTTCTCTTAAGATCACAGTGGCAAAATGGATTTGTTAAATCCCGTTATTGAAGATACCTGCTTTGTTGGGATGTGTGCCAAAGCTTGAATAGACAGTCAAGCAGGAGCTGGTGCTGAAATCAGATAGTCTTGGCATTGAGTTGGCTCAGAGGGAGTCATTGCTTTTTGCTACGCTGAGGTATGAAACACTCTGGGTCCGTATGGGAGATGAAGAGAAATTAAATTATTATTGGAGTATTTACTATATATCTAGTTGTTACTCCTGCCTTGGATGTGGTATGGTAGTGTTACTCAGGTTTTTCAGAGTCTTAGATTTTGAAGTGAGTCTGGAAATGCAGCTGTAATTTTGGGGATGCGTAAAACAAAACAATTCTGCTGCAAATGGGGACAATTTTACTTCCCAACAGTGTCATTCCACTGTTCCATTTGGATTACAAATTACAGGAGCATCATTTATTACAAGTTCCTGAATTGCGATTGGGAGGGAGATTCCTTTTTGTGAACATAAAATTAATGTTTCATTTAACACCGAATGTTTCATGTAAAATTGTTTTTACAAAACTTATTCTTGGAGCTGATTTGGGCTTGAAGTCACCCAGCCAATACCTGCCTCGTGCTGCAGGGTTCTGAGCAGGCTGTTGATGAGCAGAAAAGGAGGCTGTTGCTCTGGAGTTGTGTCATGGTGCTGCACAGAGATGATGTGAAGTTCACCATGGGGCTGAAAAATTTCAGGAAAGTTTTGGTGTTTTAAGTATTGCTTTCATCCATTGCCTTACCTCCTGCCATGTTTCTTGTCTTTTTTGCAGTATATTCACCACAGCCCCGGGAACTCGAAGCGAGGATTCGGCATCGACTGCGCCATCCTGTCGTGTCAGGTTTACATCTCCCAGATCCTGGTGGCCTCCGCGCTCGGCGGCGTGGTGGACATGGTTGGCACGGTCAGAGTCATCCCCATGGTGGCTTCAGTGGGATCCTTCCTGGGTTTTTTGACAGCAACTTTCTTGGTGATTTACCCCGAAGTCAATGAAGAGCCAAAGGAAGAGCAGAAGGGACTGGGTCCTCCAGAGACGGCCGAGGGCAGCGGCGCGGGTGCGGAGAAGCCGACGGTGCTGAAGCTGACGCGCAAAGGAGCCGCAGCAGCGGAGCCGCAGGGCGAGTCAGCTGTGTGAGGACACCAACGCTTGCTCACCCACATTCCAAGGAGTGCAGGTGCAGGATCAAGAACTTTTGTTGTGGGTTTGTTTTTTTTTTTTTTCCAGGAAAGCAAATTAGGACCTTCACTACTTGTAGCTAAAATTCGCAGAAGAAAAGGCAGTTTAGTGCAAAAATGTAAATTCCTCTAGGTTTGAGCAGGTCGCTCTGATGCTAATTGCTTTCTTTACAACTTAGAAATGTCATTTCTGAAACTTTTTTATTAAGAATACATTTAGATTTCAAATAAGTTTTATTAATCTGCATGAGACTCACAGTGTATACAACTAGCAGTTAGAAAAATTAAGTTTTTGGCTGTTTTTAAACTAACAGAAAATGGAAGCTATCTTGACCTATAGTCTCTTGCCATTTTTTTGTCTGAACATTTCAGATTTCACTAGCATAATAACTGAATCAAATTGCTTAGACATCAATTGATTTTTTTCACGAGCATGATATTACTGGTCTGACAGCTACATTAATTTTAGACTTCATGTTTTTGTTAGTGCAATTACTGCAGAATCCTTTTATTTACAATTATTTTCCAGGAAAAAAAAAGCAATTACTGCGGTTTCTAAGAAACTGCTGTGAATTCTTTTAGTCATACTATTCACAACCACTCGCAAAGCTGCTGCTTGTCAGGAGAGGGTGACAGTGGGTGCTGGATGTCAGCTGTAGATGGAAGGAGCAGCAGCTGGGAGAGGTGACCAGCACTCACAGGTTTCTTTATCACAAGTGCTGCATTTTATGAATGTCGTTGGAATACGCTGTGACAATTTTTAGCTGAGAGTTTCACATGCTGGTGAACTCGGGGGTCTTCTCAGCATTTAAACCTGATCATCTCTGGATGAAGCTGCCATGGAGAAAGGGCATCTCTGGGGTCAGCTTTGTGAGAGGGGGCATGCGGATTCTCTTCCGTAGGGAAAGGAAGTGATTGATTAATTGCACTTTTTACAATCCTTTAACCTCCTGGCTGGGAATGCAGCAGCCAAGGTAAAGGCACGGGGTCAGTACAACAAGGAGAACCCAAGGCCTACCTCCGTCACTTTATGGCACAGTCTGGGTGTATAAAAATCTCTGTCAGAAACAGTTTTTAGGCCTTAAAATTCAAATGTTGCTGTTCCAGTCCCTGTGTTGGAGGAATTGTAGTCTGGCACTCTTCTGAGCTGCCATACCAATGTCGTCAGCACATCCTCCATGTCCCCTTCTGTGATTTAGGGCACAGCTGCAGTGCAAAGTTACTTTTCTGGAAGGAGGTTGAAAAAGTTGTGCTAACTTGATTTAAAATAGGTTTGGATCATTATCCAGCAGCCATTTAAAGCAACTTTTGAAACTTGCGTTTCACAAACTTCCAGTTGTCATTTGCAAGATGTGTTTGTGATGCTGTTGACTGATTTTGGCTTGGGCCCCCAATCAATCTGTGTGCTGGACAGGCAAACACAGCGTGGTGTGAGATTCCTGCTGCCTCAAACTCCTCCTCCTCCAAGACTTGCAAATGCCTGTGTCAATCATGCTGCAATCCAGGCATTCAGACAAAGAAGCTGTATTTCAATATGAAAAGCAGTTTTTAGTGAATTACTTGAATTGTCAATGTATTTGAGAAATGGATGTTTGGGTGTATCTGAAGGTGGCATCCGTGGGTTTCTCTGAAGGCTTCCAGTCAAAGCCTGTGGCCTCTGCTATCAAGGGTGGCAATATTTTTAGGCTAGTGACATCACAGAGCACTGAAGTACATGTAATCACACAGGACTTAGGGATTGTGTTTGTTTTTCCAAGTGTCTTGAGGAAGTCTTTTTTATTTCTATGGTGAATATTCTTTTATGTAGAACATGTACTGTGAACTGTGTTCAGCCAGGGGAGCGATACTACTGAAGAGTGTGAGACCTTACTGAAGAAAGCAGTTGTGAGAAATTCTACCATGAATTTTATCATCTCAGTTACATTTAATATATTCTGGTGATGTTCACGTGTGAGAGACAAGTGTTGTGTTTCACCCTAGAACTGGCATTCGTGTAAGTTACATGCTGAGTTACACATTTTAAAGTGGCTTTAATATTTTAGTTTTGAAGCTCCTTGAAGATTCTGCTTTTGGTTAAATAACCGCTGTCAAGTACTCTTTATTTTAATCTCTACTGCTGGAAAGGTTCTTCAACAGTTTAAAAACTTGTATCTTCTGACAGGTGCCAGCCTTACCCTTTTCCCAAGGGTTCCATGGACCAGCATGGATCAAATCTCCATTACTCCACATTGCACTTTCACTGCACCATCACACTGACCAAGTAGCTGCAGAGAGAGAGGAGAGGCTGAATCTCCCTCTGACTTCACATCCCACAGAGGGAACACAAAACCATTCTGGGAGTGTGCTCACCCATGTTTATGGAGCTTTCTCAGCCAGAGAAGGGCAAAGAGGGAGGAAGGATCATTCATTTCGAACCCAGAGGCTTCAAGCAAAGGCAGGGCAGGGCCAGTTTTATCACGGACAGGGTTTGACATGGCTTCATTTCTAAGAACTGGAGGTTAAAATCTATGTTTGGAGTTGTTTATGGGGCTCATAACACAGGAATACGCATGCTGCCACGGCAGGAAGCTGATTTCACTCCCTGGTAAAGGCAAAGGAAATAATTATTCATTGTAAATGCGCTGAAGTTTTTGTAGTGTTGCCAGGAGAATTAACTTGGGGAGCCCCAGCCAAAGCATCTCCTCCTGTCCTTGGGCCAGCCTGGGAAACCCTCACGTTGGCTTCACCTGCTGAGGTCTCCCAAGGGTTTTTCCTTGGATGTAAAAGTTTTCTTTCTAGTTAGTCCCAGCACTTCTCAGGGTAGAGTGGGCAATGATTTATTTCTTTATCTGTCCCTTACCTTATCTTTTGATACAGAACTGGCGGGGTGTTGCCAGAATTAAAAATAAAGTAGTACAGTTTTATGTGTTTGTTGCAGAGCTTGTGGAAAGAGAAGTTTGAAGTGGCTTTTTTTTGTTATTCCTGGGGACAATGAACATCTCTTTTTTTTATTGTATTCTTGTCTAGCTGAAGTCATCCCATTGGACCTTCAGTGTAGCAGGACTAAGGTTTAGGGGTTCAGTTCTGTGTTGTTCAATACTATTAACAATTTTTCCATGTTCTGCTGCAGTGATATGTGACACGAGGCACTGCTGGTGCTCAGACCCTTGAGGGCTGTAGTTGATCAGCTGCACATCTCGAGATGTTTCATGTGAGAGCAGAGAAGTTTTAACTTTCACCCCTCAGAAAGGCGGAGTATGGGTATGACCCTGTTGGGGTATTCCAAGAGTCCAGTGAGATCTGTGCTGTTTGTGGATGGCAATTTCAGACTCCAGAAGCAATAATTTCTTAGGAATGTTAATCTTCCTGCTGGTTTGGTAGATTTTTCATAGAGCTTTATTGCCTAAATAGCCTTTTTATAACATAAATCTGGTGGTTTGCTGGCTGTGAGCAGTTGCAGAAGGATAGGGGTTCTTCATCATCAGGAGGGAGGAGGCCAGTAAATCCAACAGAGGTTTGTGCTCTTGAAACACACGATGTCCTTTCCCTCTTTCATTTTGGAGCCTTTTTCTAGGCTTTGAAATATTCCCAGCACATCAGTTTGAAAATGAGGTGGCTGCAAATTTACCCTCCTGGTTTTCTTGCTGAGGCCAATGCTGGCACTTAGACCCCAGGATGGAACAGGCTGCATGAGGTTTTCCTCACAGGCAACAAGGACTGAGTCTTTTTTATCCCTCTCCCACCTGATCTCAACCCCCCAGTACTTGGAATGACAGCAGCACCCAGGGTGCTTTTTGCCAGGTACCTCATTAAAACCTGGGTTCCATCATTAAGAACGTGTCCCCTGCCCTTGGTCCGGGGTGAGCTTGGCCTCCTCCAGCATCCACCGTGGAAAGCAGGATTTTCCTGGCTGCCAGGTCTCATGGCTGTGCAGGTTGAGGTCACATCTATGAGTAAAGGTAGAGAAAGTCCCACTTTGTTTCTGGGAGAGCTGGGGCAGGAGGGAAGCGCAAGAGGCAGGTGCTGAGATTTGAGAGGTTTTAGGGATCTCTGTGTGTGTGTCTGTACCTCTGTGTTTGTACATTTCCAGACACACTGCTTGGGCCAAAATACCTTTGGGGGTTGTGTGTTGCTGTCACTGTACTCCACAATGTTTTCAGCTGAGTTCTTCCAGGTTTCCCTCATCCTAGTCTGATGCGAGACTAGCTCAGCTATAAATATGTATCTTATTTAAATGAACAAATTAATTTCTGCATGATATTCCAAGCACATGTAGCAGCTTCGGCATCTGAAGTGTCTGTCGTGAAAGAGAAGTTGGTTTTCTTTGCAGCTGTTTTGTCCTCGTTTCCTTTGAATAGGCCAAATAAATGTAATGGACACCAAATGTTGCACAGAAATGTTATTGATGACTGTGTGAGAGAAATACCAAATTTTATTTTTCTTTGCAGAAACTTTATGGTTCCAGAGAGTCCTTTAGCTGTTTTCCTTCCTTAAATGACAAAGCTGAACGTTTGTAAAGCATGTCACAAAATGGTCATTTGGAAAAAGTGGAGCTACCCAAAGTTTTCTCTTTGTCATGTTGCATCCAAAGGAGCTGCAGCAGCTCAAAAACCAACTGGGGTTTGAATTTGAGGCTCAGCAGTTCAGAAACTGTCTTAGAAAACAACAAAAAAACTCAATTCCTTTTCCTGGCATGGCACTCGAACCAAATGACCTGCTCATTAAGGTGCTCCAGGTTTTCCTGTCATTTAAATTACAATCACCTCTTGGAAAACCGATTTGGTTTGGTTCCTAAACCTGAGCAGCTTCACCTGAATTTCCACCTCAGCTTCCCTCACCCCAGGGAGCACAAGGGGTGCCCAGGAGGGACAAACACATCCCCCACCAAAAGAGAGCATCTGCTGTAAGTAAAGGGCTTTTGATGCCCTTCCAACCTGCTAAAATTTTAGGGAAAATGCAGAGCGTGGTTCAATTTGACCTGCTCTGGCACATTTATTCTTAAATTTGGAAGTATGGGGTGAAGCTCTGGGACCATTTAGTCAAACTCGGTGTCACCTTATTTACTGTGCACCTATTCAGTCCTTAGTGACAGCCAAATTGTAATAAATAACCCCAGAATCCAGATTATTCTCTCAACAAATTGGCAGTTCCCAATGTGAATTTCTTTTGCCTGATGTAACATGAACACTAAGCCCTTTAAGTAGCCAAATGACCAGCTTATTTTTAAATGCCTCATATTACTAGAAAGCTGCATATAGGCATCTCATAGCGGGGAAAAAAAATTTTAAAAAAGAAAAAAAAAAAAAAAAGAAAAAAAAGAATATTTAGTTCCTTTGTGAACTGGCCATATGACAACTACTTTTTTATCAACTTATTAAGTTGGGGCACTATAATAGCTCTTGCTGAGTTTAGCAATGTTTATAAGCATGTGTTAAACACATAATGTTGTTTTATGAGGAAAAAGGGATAAAGAAAAGTGATGTCACAGATGAATGTTTGAGTGCGTAGACGGCATAATGTATGTATGATTTTTATTTCTACACTGTTGAGCTTATTTTCTGTTTAAAGGTTAAAAAATTTGTTGCATGAGAACTGTTTTATTGTGTTCTGCACTTTCTGTTCTTTTTGTATAATCTTCATTTTTTTTTCATTTATGCATAGAAAAGAAAAAAATCAGTTTAGAAATATTCTACTCCACAAGACATTGTGTTCCAATCTGTTGTTCCGAAGTTCGATCTTAATAAACATTTCAGTAAGAGTTGGTGGCACGTGTCCCTGTGGTGTTTGTAGGGAAGGTGAGCAGAGGGACACCTGGTCCCTGAGCTGTACAAGGCAAGTAACACTCACCTGCATCCCAGAGCTTCATGAATATTTCCAAAAATGCTACTGCCAAATATTGCCTGGCAAAATGCAGGTGTTGCAATTCAGAGATTGTTCTAAACTTGCCTGATACTCGCAGGGTTCAGGTGTAAGAGAGAGCACAGGTGGAGCAAAATGGTTCCAGAGAGTCCTTTAGCTGTGAGGACACACACAGGTGTGTGTCCCCAGCTCCAGGCTCTGCTCTAACAAAGGGTGGTGGCTGTCACACGGAATCTGTCACCTCTCATGTCATCACCACGGCTGAGGAGCTGAGGGTCTCCCCAGTCACCTCTGAGTGTATAATTTAATAGCCACAAGCAGTTCCCAAAGAAATCAGTTCCCATCCAAACTCATCAACCTCGTGGACCATTGAGAACAAGAGGGAAAGCTGGAGCCAGATCACAAACACCAGCAGTATTTCAGTTCACTTGTCCCATTTGATTTCTAGTTACCTTGACAAATTTCATCTGTGATTCTTCCTACAGGAAATTTCTCAGAACGAGTAGCGGCAGCTCTGAGAATTCAATGCCCACAGAATTCAATGGGATTTGGTACATTTTTCATAGAACCATCACAGAATCAATTACACTAGAAAATATCTCCAAGGTTGAGTCCCGCCTATGACCAATCACCACCTTTGTTAAGCAGAACAGAGCAGTGAGTGCCACATCAGGTCTTTCCTTAAAAACCTCTAGGAACTCAACCACCTCCCTGGGCAGCCCCGTCCAGTGCTTGACAGCCCTTCCAATGGAGACATTCTTCCAGCTACCCAATCTAAACTTCCCCTGGTGCTAGTCAAGGCTATTTCAGCTTGTCCTCTTCATACAATAGACTTGCTAATCTCAAAGGTCTTTCCCAACCTAGTTGATTCTGTGATTCTATGCTTGTGAGGAAGGAGAAAAAAGGCAAACCTCCACCTGGCTACTACCTCCTGTCAGGGAATTGTAGAGTGTGACAAACTTTTCCCTGAGCCTCCATTATTCCACACTGAGACCACACAGGTGCCTCACCTACTACTCACCAGACTTGTGCTGCAGATATTTTCACAGTGCCGTTGCATATCCGTGGCCACCCTTCAGCAGTTCAATATCCTCCTTGTCCTCAGGGGAAAAAATTCAAATACCCACTACACATGGGGCCTCCCTAGTGCCCAGCACACAGGGGACAATCACCAAAGTCCGGCTATTGCTCTATGTCAGCCAGCACCCCCACGACTTTCCCACGGGGAAGCTTTCCAGAAAATCTGGCCCCAGCCTGGGAAGCAGTCCAGGACGTTCTGAACAGCAGGGCAGTGCCCCAGGGCCTGTTCTTATACCTCACCTCGGCCTCACACATCCATCAGCCTGCCCACATCAACCGTGCACAGAATAGGAGGCTTATTCCCTCCAGCACATTGGACACTCTAACCCAACCTGGGTGTCTTAACATATTTCCGACTGAGTCTTGCCCAATGCCTTGGCCACCAGAGCCACCACCGAACAAGACTGGGCACAGGGGGACATAAGGTGATCACACAAACAAACATGAAGAACCCATTTTCACCACGCTCTGGACACCCCCATCTGAAAGTCCAGTAAACCAGCTTGCGGAGTGCCCCTGCCCAAGCGGGGGGGGAGGGGGAGGGGGTTTTTGGGGGGGGGACGGGCTGACAGCTTTTCCAGGACCGTGAGGTGGGAGATGGAGTAAAATGCTGGGCTCAACCCGGAGAGACTCCACCACTATTTCCCTCAGGACCAAGCGCAGAGCACCCACATTCACAAAGGAAATCACGCGATCAGCGGAGGAACTGTCTTTTCCAAACCCACACAGGGGGGCTGATCCCTCAGCTGTCCTCTCTGCGGCGTGGGATCCCCACATGTATGATCTTTCCACAACCTTGCTGGGCCCCGAGAGCAGGAATACAGGCCTGCGTGACCTCCTCCTCCTGCGCCTCTTGGTCAGGGATTCACACTGGTATCTCCAGTCTCTGGGAGCCCAAATGGCCAGGATGATGACAAGAAAGGATGGGCGAGAGGCTCAGCAAGCTCCTCCGTGGAGACCTCAGCACCCCTGGGGACTCGGGCCAGACCCCAGAAATTCAGTGTCTCAGTGCTATGCAGGGCAAAAAGGATTTCATCGGAATTGCAGGGACACCGGCAGTCTATCACCCCTGTGTGCCAGTAAGGACACTGCTTGCTCCAGAAACCATCTGTCTGTTTGAAGGCTGAGGGCAAAGAAGGCATTACTTACCTCAACCTTCTGTCCCCTGTGACCAGATTCCCCTAATCCCTGGATTGACTAAAGAAAGGCCATTGTCCACTGCACTACTGGGTTCCTGACCTTTTTAAGAATGATTCTTATTATTGTACATTAGTGTCCAGCGTAACTCAAAGAAATTTTGCCTTTCGCTGATGTTTGCCTGGGGTCCAGAGCTAGGGACACATGGTGGGCTGGGGTGGCAGTACACTTGGCACAGCCAAGTGCTTCTCCTGGGGGTTTAGGGGAGGAACACACAAAGTGGGACAAGGAGGGGGGGGGACGAGAGAAGCTGCAGCCAATTGGGAGAAGAACAAGGTAGCAAAGTCAAGGGGGCAAAGGACTAAAGAAGTCTTTGTCACCAGGGATATCTGCACGGAAAAGACATCCAGGCCTCGGACAAGGCAGCCGTGCCCACCAGGTTGTGACCCACACTGACATGGGGGGGCCCCCAGGGGACATTGTGACACGGGGTCCAGGTGTGACAATCTGACTAAGCACAGTCAAAGCAGGGCCCACTCCCGCCAGGAGAGCAGCTATAAGAGGAGGCAGCAGGTTCTCTGGAGACAGCAGCTCCCCTGGGGGCTGTCGGCCATGTTGGCCAGACCCTCAAGAGTGGAAGCAAGCAGGAGGACAATGACCACGCAGCCCCGGGAGGGCCGGCCACTGTGGACAAGCGGCATGGGCCAGCACGCAATGCAGGGCCATCGCCTGGGCAGCCGTGCAAGCACACGTGTTGGTGCACTGCACTGGGGCCCAGCCAGCCTGGAGGGAAGACTGTTGGCACTCTGAGACAGAGGAGCTCATCAAGGTGCAGGTAATCCATAAGGGAAACACCTACAGTGACCGGTTCAGGACCTGGGACCATGTCTGCGAGATGGACGAACAGAATCCAACAAGTCTGCCCTGAGAACATCAGGTGGTTAAGCAGACACCAAGGCGGGTCGGAGGAATTCATCGGCAGCCCAGCAAACTGCGGCGTCGCCAGCGGGTGCGTGCCAGAGGATGGAGGCTGGCTGCCAAACATTGGCTGTTAAAATGGAGAGGGTCTGAAGGAAGTGGAAGACAAAGTGTATGATGAGATGTTAGAGCCATTCATTCCTCCCTGGATGACAAAGTAAGCCCCATGAGGTCCAGTACTCAGTCAGGGAGCCATCAAGCCCCAGCCTGGAATCCTGTGTGCAGACCCCAGTGCCACAGAGAGTTTGCGCAAGAGCACAGAGACCGCAGGAGAGACACAAAATGCCTCGGAGTTGTGTCTCTGGACCCGCTGTGGCTGAACTGTGCCCGGTCTCGGATGACTACGCCGACCTGCTCCGCTCTGTCTGGGAGCTACTGAAAACGGAGAGGCGAAGAGGTCCATGACGAAAAGAGAGGCAGGAAGAGAGTGAGCAGAGGCACTGTGTGACCCACGGCAAGGCAAAGAAGGATGTGCATCAGGGATCGGTCAAGGGTCACCCCACAACTTGTGCAGGCTCCCAGGTGCCCTGCAGCAACTTTAAGGGTGGACCAAAGACTTCAGCGCAGAGGTAGAGAACCACACGGAGATGGCACTCCTGACCTCTTGGCCACCCGTCACGGGCGACTGTCGGTCTGCCCCCCCGCGCTCTCCTGCATGAGCTGTGGAGAAGTGTGAGAGAAAGAGCAATGCCAGGGAGAGAGGACAGCGAGCCAGAGAAGGTGCTGGGTCGCGCTCCCCACGAGAAGAAGATGAAGAGCAGCAGTTCCTCTGCCGGACAGCAGTCTATGTGGTGAGGGGACAGCGACGGCTCTACCCATGGGCTTGCCAAACGAGGCAAAGAGGGTTGCAGTTGGGCTCACTGCCGAGTGCCTAGTGGTCGCAGCCCAGCACAGCATGGAGGAGGCAGGCACAGATGACCAGGTCTGCACTCTTGCAGGAAGAGCCCGGCAGGCTGACGACGCCAGCAGGACCTGCCAGTGCCAACCCAGTCCCGGGCACGCAGCGTTCGCTTGCCCCCTGGCAGAGCGCCCATCCCTCAGCCCCCGTCCACAGCGATGGCGCTCCACAGGCCAAGAGAACCCGGCGGGCTCTGCGACGGCTTTTCTCCTCAGATGCCTCAGGGGACAGCCCGAGGAGGAAGCCTGGCGCCGGCATGGCACGATTCCCGAGGACACTGGCTCAACGAATACTAACCTCTACCCCACCCTTAACCATCTCCCAAATCACCCCCACCACCACTCTCCAGACCAATCCCATCCATCCATCCATCCATCCCCAATCACATTCCATCCCATCCATCCCATCCCCATGTCTTGGCACACCACCCACCCAGGCCAATGCGTTTTCACTCTTTCAATCTCACTAATCCTCGTTCTAATCCCTTTGTACTCTCTACCCCACACAGTTTGGTAAAATAAAATCCGAAGGGTTCACTCGGCTACATGGTCTCCTTGGCACTTCATTCCACACACAGCATCTCTCAATCATACGCCATAACTGGGGCACACATTGCACACAGGTTCAAGGCAGGGCCTCCCAAAGTGCCCAGCACGGAGGACAACACAACCTGGTCCTGCGGCACATCTGCTGACACCGTGACTGCAGGCACCCACCAACCCCTTGCCCACCTGGGCACATGCCAGCTCACATTTGCTCTCATCAGCCAGCACAACCAGGCCTTTCCCACTGGAAAGATTTCCAGAAACTTAGCCAAGCCTGGAGCCCTGCAGGGGCCTCTCTGGAACAGAAGGGCAGGCCCAGGCCGTGTTCTATTGAAATTCCACCCCTTGCGCCTCACACCATCCATCAGCCTATCCCACATCCCCCTGCACGAGTCTTCTTCCCATGTCCAGCACATGGACACCTCACCCACCTTGGGTATACAGATTCCCTACTGAGTCTAGACCAATGACATGGCCACAGGGCACCACTGAACAAGACTGGGCACAGGGGGGGACACCACAATGACCAAAACAACACGATTAGGGACACCATTTTCCAACACGCTCTGGAACCCCCATCCTGAAAGGTCATAAACCCAGCTGCGAGTGCCCTGCCCAAGGCACTGGCTGACAGATTTCGGGACCGTGCTGTGGGAGTGGAGCGAAGGTGGCTCAAAGCCCAGGGAGAAACCAGCCATGGCTTTCCCTCGGACCAAGGCAGAGTCAGCAACATCCAAAGGAATCACGCTGATCAGGCCAGGACCTGTCGTTCAAACCCAACGGGTGGGCCTGATCCCTCAGCTGTTCCTCTCTGGGCCGGGGGATCCCCCAATGATGATCTCTTCCACAACCTGCTGGGGCACTGGTCACACTGACAGGCCTGCAGTTTCCCATCCTCTCTGTGAGCCCCGTGGCCATGGAGGTCATGGAATCTCCAGTCATCTGGAGCTATCCTACTGGCCAGGCATGATGACCAGAAGGATGGAGAGGGTCAGCAAGCCCTCTGTGGAGCACTCAGCCCCCTGGGGGACTCTGGGCACAGCCCACAGACATGTCAGGGTTCAGTGGTCTGAAGGTCTAATATGGATTTCCTCTGAAATTGCTAGGGCACCGGCTCTGCCCCCATCCCTGTGTGCCAGCTCAGGACACTGCTTCCATCCAGATACCATCTGTCCGAGCTGGTTGAAGGCTGAGGAAAGAAGCATTCCTACTCAACTTTCTTGATCCCTGTGACCATATTCCCATCAATCCCTGGATTGCTAAAGAAGCCAGGTCCACGGCATCCTGTGTCCTTGACCTTTTTTAAGAATGAATTTTATTAATTGTAAATAGGTCCAAGCGTAACTTCAAAGCAAATTTTGCCTTTCTGCATGAGTTTCTGATGGGGTCAGAGCTAGGAACATGGGGGGCTGGGTTGGCCGTAACACTGCACAGCCAGGGCTTCTCTGGGGAGGGTTTTTAGGGGAGGAAACACACAAAGTGGGGCGGGACAACGAGAGCTGCAGCTAATGGGAAGAAGAACAAGCGTAGGCAAAAAGTCAGGGGGCAAGGGACCTGAAATATTTGAAAGGGTCTTTGTCCACAGATATCTGCAACGGGAACCTCAAGGACCTCTGGGACAAGGGGCGCTCGTTGCCACCAGCCTTGTGACCCACTGACATGGTGCCAGGGCCATTGGAACGGGTCCATGTTGGACCTTGAATTAGAGTCAAAGCAGGGCACACTCCCAGGGAGCGCTCTCAGAGGACGGCCAGCAGTTCTCGCTGGAGAAGCAGCTCACCTGGGGGCCTGTGGCCGTGTCTGCAAGCACCCTCAAGATGTGGAAAGCAGCAGGAGGCCAATGCCACCGGCCAGCCCCCGGAGGGCCGGCCATGCTGTACACGCGGCATGGGCCAGCAGCAATGCAGGGCCACGCGGCAGCAGGCAAGCCACACGTGTTGCGTTGCACTGCACTGAGGACCCAGGGCCAGTGGAAGCACCTGTGGCACTCTGAGACCGAGGAGTCATCAAGGTGCGGTCAGGACCTAAGGGAACACACAGACACACGGGACTGTTCAGAGGACCTGGGCCCGTTGCGAGAGAACAGTACGACCAGTCTGCCTCTGAGAACAACCAGGTGTGTTAAGCAGACACCAAGGGTTGGAGGGAGTTCACGGCCCGCACAGCAAATGTGCGTCGCCAGACGTGTGGTGCCCAGAGGCTGAGGAGGCTGTGCTGGCAACATTGGCGTGGTAAATGAGAGAGGGTGGAAGGAGCGGAAGACCAAAGTGTATGATGAGATGTTTTAGAGCCATCATCCTCCATGGAGGACAAAGAAGCCCCATGAGGTCCAAGTCCATCATCAGGGATCATCAAGCCCCGACTTGAAGCCTTTGCAGACCCCTCGGGGCCACAGAGCGTTTGCGGAAAGAGCACAGGAGACCGCAGGAGAGAAACAAAAACTGCTCGGGCTTGTGTCTCTGGCCAGCTGTTGGGTGAACTGTGCCCGGATCTCGGATATGGACTCGCGACTGCGACACCGCACGTCTCGTTCCGTGAGTACTGGAAAACGGGGGAAGAGAAGAGCTCCATGACAGAAAGAGGTAGAAGAGAGTGAGACAGAGAGCACCTTGTGTGACCACGGCAGGCAAAGAAGGGATGGGTCATCAGGGGATCGGTCAAGTGTCACACCAACGTGCTGCAGGATCCCAGGTGCTGCAGCACTTTGGGTGTGACCAAGACTCAGCAGCGAGTAGAAAACCCAACGGAGATGCACCTCTTGACCTCTTGGACACCATCCTCTGCCTCTGGCGGACTGGGTCGGCTGTGATGATCTCTGCAGAGCTGCTGAGAAGTGTGAGGAAGGAAAGATCAATGCAGGCGGGAGGGACAGCGAGCCAGAGAGGTGCGGTCGCGCTCCCAGGAAGAGCAAGAAGAGCCAAGCGCTTCTCGCCGGACAGCAGTCCTATGGGTGAGGGGGCACAGAGAGGCTATCCCTCAATGGCTATGCCAAAGAGGCAAAGATGTTTGCCCCCAGTTTGTGCCTCACTGCCGATTGCCAGGGCGAAGCCACCACAGTGTGGATGGAGGCCGGCATAACATCACAGTCTGCACTCTGCAGGAGAGCCTGCAGGGGCGAGCGCCAGAGGACGGACCCAGTGCACCCAGTCCCTGGGCTGCACAGAAGCGTTCAATGCGGTGCCAGACAGACGGCAACTTTGGATAGGACCAGGACGGCAGAGCAGAGGCCATCCCCGGAACACGAGACCGTCCCCACAGGAGTGGGAGCCACACACGGAAGGCGAATGAGGACAACGGCGTCCCTGGCCCAGCGGGCCCGGAGGGCTCTGCGGACACCTTTTCTCCTCAGCTGCCTCAGGGGGCAGCCAGAGAGTGGAGCCTGGCTCGCCAGCACTGGCACGCTTGCGACGACACCGACTCACACGACGTGTGTATCTTTCAAACCCACACCTAACCAGCTCCAAATCATGCCACAACCCTGCCTTCCAGTGATCCCCTCCCCCATCCATCCCATCCCATGTTTGGCACAACCCACCCAGCCATGTATTTTCACTCGTTCAATCCACTATTCCTCTTTCTAATCCCTTTTATCTCGTGACCCACACCGTATTGGTAAATAAAATCCCCAGGTTTCACTCGAGCGAGAGGGTGTGATTGAGCCGATACGCGGCGGGACTTTCCCCGGACACGAGTTAGGTGGAGACGAACAGGCATATTCAATGACATCCTGCCATCAAGGGGCACCCCTGCACACGGAGTCGGGCCCCAGGCGCACGTGAGCGGCCCTCCCAAATGCCCAGCACTGAGGGACAATCACCACCCTGGTCTTGCTGGCCAACTAGTGCTGGACACGAAGCGCAGGCCCCCACAACCCTTGCCACCGGCATCATGCAGCGCACAGTGATATCATCAGCCAGCACCACCAGGCCTTCCCCCTGGACAGATTCCAGACACTCTAGCCACAGCTGGAGCAATGCAGGGGCCTCCGGAACAGAAGGGCAGGCCCAGGCCTGTTCTCTGAACTTCACACTGGGCCTAACACATCCATCAGCCTATCAATCCCCTGCAGAGTTTCCGTCCCTCCAGCACATGGACACTCTCACCACCTTGTTGTCATTCACCTATTCCATGTACTGAGTCTATGCCCAGCCCTGGCCACAGGGCACACCACTGAACACGACTGGGACAGGGACACACAAAGTGACCCACACAACAACACGATTAGAACACATTTCCCCAAGTATGGACACCCCATCTGCCAGTTCATAAACCAGGCGAGAGGCGCCAAGGCCCTGGGTGACGCTTTCCAGGACCGTGCTGGGGATGATGGAAGTCAAAGCTTGGCTCAAAGCAGGGCGAAAAACACAGCCCAGGCGTTTCCCTCAGGACCACGCAGTGCGCGCCGCCAGCCGCGAGGCGACCGTGGGCACGGCGGTGCAGGCGAGCGGACACGCGATGCCACGGGCCACGGCCTGGGCGACCGATGTTGCGGCACCTCGGAGTGGCACAGTGTAGGTCGATTCGGGCAGAACGCAGCCGTCACGGTAGCCACACGGGCTGG
The DNA here is from genome assembly GCA_018697195.1 of Certhia americana. Taxonomy (NCBI): domain Eukaryota; kingdom Metazoa; phylum Chordata; class Aves; order Passeriformes; family Certhiidae; genus Certhia; species Certhia americana. Next base: position 149,892,834 of record CM031858.1, on the reverse strand, counting down.
GCCTGATCCTCAGCTGTCCTGTCTGTCATGCGTGGGACCCCACATGATGATCTATCCAAAACCCTGCTGGGACTGAGCTCACATGGACGGCTGCCGTCCCATTCCTCTCCCTTGTGGACCCTTCTGGCCATGGCAGTCACACTGGCATCTTCAGTCATCTGGGAGCTCCCCTACTGGCCAGGACTGATGCCAAGCCAGGATGGGAGAGCGGCTCCGCAAGCTCCTCTGTGGAGCACCTACAGCACCCCCTGGGGGGATCTGCGGCCAGCCCCCCAGCCAGCAGTGTCTCGTGGTCGTGACCGGTCAAGATGTAAGGCGATTTGTACCTACTGGGCAGTTGCGCCGGAGTCGCAGAGGATAGCAGCGCGATGAGTCACGGAAGAGCCGCAGGAAAGGTGACGACAAGAGGAGTGCCGAGGACCACAGACCGCCATTGGACCAGAGCAACGACCGCGACCATGTAAGGGGGCAAGAGACGGAGGGGCCGCCAGCCAGGATCCTCCCTCAAGCTGTCGGGTCCCGGACGTCCTCCGTTCAATCAGAGGACCTCCTCCCCTGGCATGATCAAGAAAGGCCCGTCCACAGCGATCCTGTGCCTGACCTATGCTGGTCACACGGCAGTTGAGCGTTCCTTTCTACACCGCCTCCTTGTACCCTAGGTATCTCATCGTTGGGCGGAGTACTCACAGACATGCCTGTTGCGATATAACGTTGTGCGCTCGGGCGTTCCGGGGTCTGACCCATGGTGGGGATGGGAAAGCACCGGAAAGAGCGCAGGGCAGTAAGCAGAATGGACAAAAGGGCCCGTCTGGGATTAGTGGGTGGGAGGAGGACCCACACCAAGTGGGAACGCGAGAGCTGCAGTCACTTGGGAGAAGAGACACGGTCAGGCAATCGTCCAGGGGAAAGGACTAAAGAAGGTCTTTGTCACCAGAGATATCTGCATGGAAACCTCCAGGCCTCTGGGACAAGGGGGGCTGGGCTCCCACCGGCCTTGTGCACACTGACATGGTGCCCAGGGCCATTGTGACACGGGTCATGTTGTGACCACTTGACTCGAAGTCCAAGCAGGGGCCCCACTCCAGGAGAGCAGCTTCAGGAGGAGGCAGCGTTTCTCTGGAGACAGCAGCTCCCCTGGGTGACTTGGCCAGTGTACTGGTCCAGCACCTCACGATGTGGAAGGCAGCAGGAGGCCAATGCCCAGGCCGCCGGGGATGGCTGGCAAGGCGCGTACACGACCGCGGCGGTTTTTTTATATTTGGGGGGGCCGCGGCGTGCACCGTCGCCGCTCCCGAAGCGCGCGGCGGAGGCACTCGGGGAACATCGCTGGCGTGACTTGTTCTTCACGTGCCACTGCCCGCCTCGCTTGCTGGCTGGCGTTTTGTCCGCCAGTGAGCCGCACGGGACACACGCCAGCCTGGACAGCACCTGTGCACTCTGAGACAGAGGAGCAGTCAAGGTTGCAGGAAGGATAAGGGAAACACCTACAGGACTGTTCAGAGACCTGGGCCCATGTCTGGAGGCGGAGGAGAAACAGATCAAAACAAGGTCGCCATGAAGAGGTGGGTGTGGTGGTTAAGGCAGACACAAGGCTCGGATGGGACACGCGACACTCGTCAGCCAGCAAATGTGTGCGTCGCAGCGGTGGTCCCAGAGGATGAGGTCGGCTGTGCTGCAACGTTGGCGTAAAATGAGGAGAGGGTTCTGAAGGAGATGGAGAAGACACGTGTATGTGAGGAGTTTAAGAAGCCTCATCTCCTACGGATGACAAAGAAAGCCCCATGAGGTCCAAGTCTCCTCAGGGATCCACAAGCCCCAGCGGGAAACCTTTGCAGCCCCCTGGTGTTGCAGAGAGTTTGAGGGCTAAGAGCACAGGGACAGCAGGAGAGACACAAAATGCTCTGAGCGTGTGTCTCTGGACAGCTGTTGGATGAACTGTGGCCCGGTCTCGGATGACTCGCTGGACCTGCGACGCTATGTCCTGGGGTACTGGGGGAACAAAAAATAACGGGGGGGAAAGAAGAAGAGCTCCTGACAGAAAAAGAGGTTAGTAAGAGAGGAGCCAGAGCAGCACCTTTGTGTGCCCACGGCAAGGCAAAGAAGATGTTCATCAGGGATCGGTTCAAGTTCACCCCACAACTTGCTGCAGGCTACCAGGTGCCCTGCAGGCAATTTGGGTGTGACCAAAGATCTCAGCAAGCAGAGGAGAAACCAAAAGGAAGATGGCACCTCTGGACTCTGGCACACCGTCCAACGGGCGGACTGGTCGGTCTGTGACGCTCTCTGCATGAGCATGTGGCAGAAGTCGTAGGAAGAACGATTCAATGCAAGGAGAGAGGACAGCGAGCAGAGAGTGGCGGACGCGATCCCCACGAGAAGAAGAAGAAGAGCCAGCAGCTTTCTCTGCCGGACAGAGTCTATGTGGGAGGGGCACAGCGAGCTCCCCCATGGCTCTGCCCAAAGAGAGGCAACAAAGATGTTGCAGTTTGTGCCTACACCTGCCGGATGCCATGGTCGCAGCCAGCCCACGCATGGAGGAGCGCCCGCGACCCATGCCCAGTCGCCACTTGCGGAAGACGCCCTGCCGGGCTGAGCGCCAGCAGGACCTTGCCAGTGCCCACCCATCCTGTCACGCAGCGTTATGCTGAACCTGGCGAGCAGCCATCATCAGCCCCGGCCCACACGATGGCGCTCCATGGCCATGTAGTTAATTACACGGCGGCTCTGCGACGGCTGTTCCTTCAGGCGCTCAGGGGGCAGCAGAGGGTGGCGCTGGATGCCGGCACTGGCACGCTCCCGAGGACACTGGCTCACCTGAATACCTACCTTTACCCCAACCTAACTCCCAAATCACCCCACCACCACTCTCACATCCATCCCATCCATCCTCCCATCACCACCATTCCTCCCAATCCCATCCATCCAATCCCATCCCAGTCC
>CM031858.1:149867597-149888912 GCA_018697195.1 Certhia americana | reverse complement strand
AGGGCTGCTCGTCCTCGCCGCCGCCGTGGCCGCCGCGGGTCGCACGGTGGTGCCCCCGCTGTCATCTCCCCGTTTGTCGCTCGTTCTCTCCTCCCCCCCCCCCCCTGTTCCTTTTTCCGGTGTTTTTTTCTTTTTTTTTTTTTTTCTATTTTTTTTTTTTTTTTGTTTTTTGCTTTTTTCAAAAGTTTGTCTTTCCAGGGAGAAACCAGCCAGGGCTTTTCCCTCAGGAACCAAGGCAGAGCAGCAACATCTCAAAGGGACATTCACGACTGATAGGCAGACATGTCTTCACCAAACCCACACGGCGGGCCTGATCCCTAGCTGTCCCTCTGGGCCGGGGGATCCCCCACATGATGACTCTTCAACACCTTGCTGGGCCATGAGATCAGAAGAACAGGACTGCAGTTCCCATCCTCCTCCCTGTCGCCCTTCTTGGCCATGGCAGTCACAATGGCATCTCCAGTAGATTGGGAGCTCCCCTCATGGCCAGGAAGATGACAAGAAGGAGGAGAGAGGCTCAGCAAGCTCACCGTTGGAGCACCTCAGCACCCCTGGGGGACTCTGGGCCAGCCCCACGAAGGTCAGTGTCTCAGTGGCTTCTGCAGGCAATAAGGATTTACTCTGGAATGCAGGGAACCTCTCTGTCCCCACCCCTGTGTGCCAGCTCAGGACACTGCTTGTCCTCCGATTACCATCGTCTGTTGACCCAAGGCTGAGGCAAGAAGGCATTCCTTACCTCAAGCTTTTCCTTGTCCCCTGGATCATATCCCCTCACCCTGATTGACTAAAGAAAGGCCATTGTCCACAGACGATCCTGTGTCCTGACCCTTTAACAAGGACCTTTTTAATATAATTGTACAGGGAGTGTCCAGAGTAAATTCAAAGAAATTTTGACTTTCTGCTCATCTTTCTGCCTGAGGCGAGCGAGGAAATGGGGCTGGGTGGCGCAGTAACACTTGGCACAGCCAGGGACTTCTTTGGGATTTTTAGGGGGTAGTGGGAAACACCACAAAGTGGGACAAGAGAGAGCTGCAGCGTCATGGGAGAAGAACAGGTAGGCAAAGGAAGGGGCCAAGGACTAAAGAAGGTCTTTGTCACCAGGGATATCTGCATGGAAACCTCCAGGACTCTGGGACAAGGGGCGCTGTTGCCCACCAGGCCTTTGTGACCAACACTAATGGTGCCCAGGGCCATTGTGCCAGGGTCCATGTGTGACCAACTCTGACTAGCAGTCCAAGCAGGGCCCACTCCCAGGGAGAGCCGCTCTCAGAGGAGGCAGCGTTTCTTCTGGAGGACAGCAGCTCCCCTGGGTGCCCGTGGCCAGTTGTTCTGGCAAGCACCCTCAAGATGTGGAGAGCAGGAGGCAATGCCCACGGCCAGCCCACCGGGAGGGCCGGCCACTGCGTACAAGCGGCAAGGGCCGGCAGCAATGCAGGGGCCTCGCCTGGCAGCCGTGAAAGCCACATGTTTGCCGTGCACGCACTGGGACCCAGCAAGCCTGGAAGCACCTGTGCATCTGAGACAAGGCGGCTCATCAAGGGTGCAGGAAGGCCATAAGGGAAACACTAACAGTGACCTGTTTAGAGACCTGTGCCCATGTCTGCGATCCGAGAAAAGGTCAGAAATGTCCGCCTGAGAACTCCAGGCTGGTTAAGCAGACACCAAGGGTCGGAGGGAATTCATCGGCCCAGCCCAGCAAACTGTGCGTCGCCAGCGGAGGGGCCCAGGAGGATCGAGGCGGGCTGTGCTGCAACGTGGCGTAAAATGAGAGAGGGTCTGAAGGAGCTGAAGCCAAAGTGTATGATGAGATGTTTAGAGCCATCATCTCCTCCCTGGTGGACAAAGACAGCCCCATGAGGTCCACGTCACATCCTCAGGGATCATCAAGCCCCAGCCTGGAACCCTCTGCAGACCCCATCTGTGCCGCAGAGAGTTGCGGCAAGAGCACAGAGACCGCCAGGAGGAAACAAAACTGATCTGAGCCTTGTGTCTCTGGACCAGCTGTTGGGTCTGAAACGTGCCGGTCTCGGATGACTCGCTGACCGCGACGCTCTCGTTTTGGAGCTACTGGAAACCGGGGCCGGGGAGAAGAAGAGCTCACTGACAGAAAGCGCAGAAGAGAGTGAGCCGAGCGACTTGTGTGAACCACGGCAAGGCAAAAGAGGATGTGTCATCAGGGATCGGTCAAGTGTCACCCCACAACTTGCTGCAGGATCCAGGTGCCTGCCAGCACTTTGGGTGTGACCAAAGACTCAGCAGCAGAGGTAAGAAAAACCACCGGAGATGGCACCCCTGGTACTCTTGGCACCACCCGTCCTCTGCCTCTGGTGACAGGTCGGCCTGTATGCTCTCGAGAGTGCTGGGAAGTGGAGGAGAAAAGATCAATGCAGGACGAGAGGGACAGCGAGCCAGAGGGTGTGCGGCTCGCTCTCCCCACGAGGAAGAAGAAGAAGAGCCAGCAGATTTCTCTGCGGGACAGCGTCTAGGTGGTGAGGGGGCACAGCGAGTCTCTCCCATGGCTGTGACCAAAAGAGGCAAAGATGTTTGCAGTTTGTGCCTCACTGACGATGCCGTGGGTCGCAGCAGCACAGAACAACGGGGAGGGAGGCAGGCCATGCCCAGTCTGCCAACTCTGAGGAAGAGCCCTGCAGGGCATGAGCCGCAGCGGGACCTTGCCGGTGCCCACCCGTCCTGGCACGCAGCGTTTCCTGTTGCCCCCTGGAAGAGCAGCCACCCTCGCCCCCGGCCCCCACAGCGATGGCGCTCCATGGCCCAGAGGCCGGGCGGGGCTCTGCGGGGGGGGGGGGGGGGGACGGCATTTCCCTTCAGATGCCTCAGGGGGCAGCCAGAGAGTGAGCCTGGCTGCCAAGCACTGGCACGATCACGAGGGACACCGACTCACCTACTGCCATCTTTCTACCCCACACTAACCATCTCCAACTCACCCCACCACACTCCTTCACATCCCATCCCATCCCATCCCCTCCCATCCATCCTCCCATCCCATCCCCATCCCATCCATCCCATACCATCCCACCCATCTCCATCCACCAATCCCATCCCATCCATGTCTGCGCACACCACCCCAACCAGCCCATGCTTTTTCATCTGTCATAGTCATACCCTCTTTCTAATCACTTTTTATCTCTCTACCCCACAAGGTATTGGTTAAATAAAATCCCAGGTTTCACTTGTCTACAGGGTCTTCCTGGCACCTTCATTCACACACAGGCATCTCTCAATCATCTGCCATAACTGGGGCACATATTCGGCACACCAGGATTCCAGCAGTGGCCTCCCAAAAAAACAATTTTTTTTTTTTTTTTTTTTTTTGGGGGGGGCCATCATGAGGGAACATCACAACCCTGGTCCTGCTGGCCACACCTAGTGCTGACACAGATTGCCAGGCACCACAAACCACTTGCCCACCTGCGGCACATGCAAGCTCAACTTGCTCTCTATCAGCCCAGCACCACCAGGGCCTTTTACCACTGGGAAAGATTTCCAGAGAAACTCTATGCCCCCAGCCTGGAGCATGCAGGGGCTCCTGGCACAGAAGGGCAGGGCCCAGGCCTTGTTCTGTCGTGAACCCCACCCTCTGGCCTCACACCATGCACCAGGCCTCTTTCCACATCCCCATTCGGAGTCTTCCCTTCCCTCCACACATGGGACACTCTCACCAACCTTGGTGTCTTCAATATTCCCTTACTGAGTCTCATGCCCAATGCCCTGCAAAGGGCACACACTGAACAAGATGGCACAGGGGCCACACAAGTGAAACACAAACAGATGATAGAACACCTTTTGACACCACGCTCTGGACCCCCCATCCTGACGTTCATAAACAGTGCGAGTGCTACTGACCAGGCCTTCGGGCTGAGCTTTTCCTAGGACCGTGCTGTTGGAGATGGGTCAAAGGTGGCTCAAAGCCAGGGAGGAAACAGTCCATCGCTTTTCCACAGGACCAAGGCAGCAGGTGAGAGCGGCAACATATCAAAGTGACATCACGTGATCCGGCAGGACCTGTCTTCCAAACCTCTGGGTGGGCCGATGCATCAGTGTCCTCTGGGACGTGGGATCCCCCACAGATGACATCTCTTCCACAACCTTGCTGGGACTGAGATCAGAAGGACAGGCCTGCAGTCAATCCTCCTCCCTGTGGCCTTCTTGGTCATGGAGTCACACGGGCCTCTACAGTCATCTGGAGCCTCACCTTATGGCCAGGAATGATGACAAGAAAGGATGGGAAGAGAGGGCTAGCAAGCTCCTCCGTGGAGCAACCTCAGCACCCCTGGGGGACCTGGGCAGCCCACAGACATTGTCAGTGTCTCAGTGGCTCTGCAGGTCAATAAGGATTTCCTCGGAAATGCAGTGGCACCCTGCTCTTGTCCCATCCCGTGCCAGCTCCGGACACTGCTTGTCTCCAGAATTCCTCTGTCTGTGAAGCTGAGGCAGAAAAGGCATCCTTACCTCAAGCTTTCCTTGTCCCTGTGATCATATTTCCCTCATCCCTCGGAGGACTAAAGAAAGAAAGGCATTGTCCACAGCGCTCTTTGTTCCGGACATTGTAACAAATTGAAGCTTTTCATTATTAAGTGATACAGTAGTGTCCGAGTATTCAAAGAAATTTTGCATTTCTGCTACTTCTGCCTGAGGTCAGAGCTAGGACACATGGGGGGCTGGGTTGGCAGTACATTTGGCACAGCCAGGGCTTCTTTGGGGGATGTTAGGGGAGGAACACCACAATAGTGGGAACAAGAGCGGGCTGGCAGGCTAATTGGGAGAAGAAGCACCAAGAGTACGGCACAAAGTCAAGGGCAAAGGATAAAGAAGGTCTTTGGTCACCAGGGATATCTGCATGAACTCCGGACTGGGAAAAGGGCGGCTGTGCCCACCAGGCCTTGTGACCCACTGACATGGGCCAGGGCCATTGGACAGGGTTCAATGTTGGACCACTCTGACTAGCAGTCCAAGCAGCGGCCCCACTCCCAGGAGAGCAGCTCTCAGAGGACGGCCAGCAGTTCTCTGGAGACAGCAGCTCCCCTGGGTGCCACGTGCCAGTGTCTGGCCAAGCACCCTCAGATGTGGAAAGCATGCGGGAGGCATGCCACGGCCAGCCCGGAGGGCGGCCCACTGCGGTACAGAGGCCATGGGCCGGCGCAATGCAGGGGCCATAGCCTGGCGCAGTGCAAGCCACAGGTGCGTTGCACTGCACTGGGCCCAGCCAGCTGGAAGCACCTTGTGGCACTCTGAGACAGAGGAAGCTCATCAAGTGAAGGGACAGGCCATAAGGGAAACACCTACCAGTGCCTGTTTAGAGACTGGGCCCATGTCTGCGAGAGAAAGGGCCGACAAGTGTGCCGCCCCCCGTGTCTTTCTTCTGTTTTCCTGAGAACATCCAGGTGGTTAAGCAGGACACCAAGGGTCGGAGGGAATCATGCGGCAAGCCAGCAAACTGTGCGGTCGGCGATTGCGGTGGTGCAACAGAGGATGGGAGGCTGTGCTGCAACGTTGGCGTTTAAAATGAGGAGGGGTGCTGACGGAGCTGGAAGACAAAGGTATAGATGAGAGTTTTAGAGCCATCATCTCCTCCCTGGTGACCAAAGAAAGCCCATGAGGTCCAGTCCATCCTCAGGGAATCCCATCAAGCCCCAGCCTGGAACACCTCTGCAGCCCCGCGTGCCGACAGACAGAGAGTTTTGCGGCAAGAGCCAGAGACGCAGGGGAGACACAAAAACTGCTCTGAGCTTGTGTTCTGGACCAGATGTTGGCTGAACTGTGCCCGGTCTCGGAGGACTCGCTGACCTGCGACGCTCTCGGCAGGAGCTACTGGGAAAACGGGGAAGAAGAAGATGCCCCTGGACAGAAACAGAGGACAGAAGAGGTGAGCCAGAGAGGCACCTTGTGACCCACGGCAAGGCAAAGAAGGATCGTGTCATCAGGGATCGGTCAAGTGTCACCCACCAACTGCTGCAGGCTAACAGGTGCCCTGCAAGCACTTTGGGTGTGACCAAAGAATCAGCAGCAGAGGTAGAAAAACCACACGGAGATGCACCTGCCTGACCTCTGGCACAACCGTCCTCTGCCTCTGGTGACAAGGTCTGGCCTTGTGATGCTTCCGGCATTGAGCTGCTGGACGGAGTGTGAGGCAAGAAAAAAAAAAAAAAACAAAAAAAAAAAAAGATTCAATCCAGAGGAGAGAGGGTCAGCGAGCCAGGAGTGTGCGGTGCTCTCACCGAGAAGGACAGGAAGAAGAAGCCAGCAGCTTCTCTGGCCGACAGGCCGTTACGTGAGTGAGGGCAAAGCGAGCATCTCACCAGCTGTGGCCCAAAGAGGCAAAGATGTTCGCGGTTTGTGCTCACCTGCCGATGCCGTGGTCCAGCCCGCACAGCGTGGAGAGGCGGCCATGCCCAGTCGCCACTCTGAAGGAAGAGCCCGCAGGGCGAGCCGCAGGGACCTTGCCCGGTGCCCACCCGTCCTGGCCGCAGAGTTTCCTGCTGCCCCCCCTGGCAGAGCAGCCCATCCCTCAGCCCCGGCCCCACAGCGATGGCGCTCCATGGCAAGAGTGGCACGGCGGGCTCTGCGAGGCTTTTCTCTTCAGATTGCATCAGGGGGGCAGCCAGAGGAGTGAGGCCTGGCTGCCAGCACTGCACGATTCCCGCTGAGGCACCGGACTCCACCCTACTGCCCATCTTTCCTACCCCACGTAAACCATCTCCAAATCACCCCACCACCACTCCTCCACATCCCATCCCATCCAATTCCCATCCATCCCATCCATCCCATACAATCCCATCCCATCCCATCACATCCCATACCATTCCCATCCAATCCCATACCATCCATTCCATGTATTGGCCACACCCCCACCATCCCATGCTTTTTCATACTTTCATCTCACTACCCTCTTTCTAATACCTTTTTATCTCTCTAACCCACAGGTATGGTAAATAAAAATCCCAGTTCACTTGGCTAAATGGTATCCTTGGCAAACTTCATTAACACACAGGCCATCTCTCAATCATCCTGCCATAACTGGGGCACACATCTGCACAGGATTCCAGCAGTGGCCTACCAAATGACACCAGCACTGAGGGACAATCACCACCCTGCCTGCTGGCCACTGTGCTGACACAGACTGCCAGGCAAACACCAACCCCATGCCCACTGGCACATGCCAGTCACATTTGCTCTCTATCAGTCCAGCACCACCAGGGGCCCCTTTCCCACTGGAAAGATTCCAGAAAACTCTGCCACCAGCCTGGAGCATCTGAGGGGCCTCCTGGAACAGAAGGGCAGGGCCGCCTTGTTCTTCTTGAACATCACCCCTCGGCCCACACCATGCATCCAAAAAAAAGGGGGGCCTCTCCACATCCCCCTGCGGAGTCTTTCCTTCCCTCCAGCACATGGACACTCTCACCCACCTTGGTGTCTTAAATATTCCCTGCTGAGTCGATGCCAATGCCCTGGCCACAGGGCACACACTGAAAGACTGGGCAAGGGGAACCCAAAAGGACACACACCAAGCGGAGATAGGAACACCATTTTCCACCACGCTCTGGACACCCCCATCATGACAGTTCATAACCAGCTGCGAGTGCTCCTGCCCAAGGCCTGGGCTGACAGCTTACCAGGACAGGCTGTGGGAGATGGAGTCAAAGCTTGGCTCAAAGAAGGGGAGGAAACCAGGCCCATGCTTTTCCTCAGACCAAGGCAGAGCAAGCAACATCTAAAGGACATCACGCTGACAGGCAGGACCTGTTCTTTCCAATACCCTCCATGGGCTGGGCTGATCCCTCAGCGGTCCTCTCTGGGCTCGTGGCTCCCCAACATGATGATCTCTTACCCAACCTTGCGGGGCCCTGAGATCGAATGAAAGGCCTGCAGTTCCCATCCTCCTCCTGTCGCCCTTCGGGGCCATGGGCAGTTCACACTGGAATAATCCAGTCCATCTGGGAGCTCCCCTCATGGCGACTGATGACAAGAAAGGATGGAGAGAGGTCAGCAAGCTCCTTCCGTGGAGCACCTCAGCACCACTGGGGGACTCTGGGCCAGCCCCCACAGACTTCCGTGTCTCAGTGGCTCTGCAGGGTCAATAAGGAATGGCCTACTGGGAATTGCAGGGCACCTGTTGCTCCCCTCCCTGTGTGCCAGCTCAGGACATGATTGGGTCCTCCAGTATTACCCATCTGTCTGTGAAGGTGAGGCAAAGAGGCATCCTTACCTCAAGCTTTCCTTGTCCCTGTGATCATATTCCCCTCTCCCGGATGGACTAAAGAAAGGCCAGTGTCCACAGCGCTTGTGTTCCGACCATTTTTCACAATGACTTTTAATATAATTGGTTCCGTAGTGTCCAGAGTAAATTGCAAAGAAATATTTTGCCTTTCGCTAATTTTCTCCTGAGTCAAGCTAAGGACACATGGTGGGCTGGGTTGGCAGTAACCACCACTTTGGCACAGCCCAGGTTCTTTGGGATTTTAGGGGACGAGGAACACACCAACGTGTTGACAAGAGAGAGCGCAGCTCATTGGGAGAAAGAACAAGTAGGCAAAGTCAAGGGGCAAAGGACTAAAGAAGGTCTTTGTCAACCAAGGGGGATATCTGCATGGAAACCTCCAGCCTCTGGGACAAGGGGCGGCTGTGACCCCAACAGGCCTTTGTGGACCCACAAGACATGGTGTCCCAGGGGCCATGTGACAGGGGTCCATGTTGTGACCACTTTGACTAGCAGAGTCCAAGCAGGGCCCACTCCCAGGAGAAGCAGCGCTCAAGGAGGCAGGCAGTTCTCTGGAGACAGCAGCTCCCTGGGTGCCCGTGGCAGTGTATGCCCAAGCACCTCAAGATGTGGAAGCAGCAGGAGGCCAATGCCCACGGCCAGCCCCGGGAGGGCCGGAAACTGGCTGTACAAGCGGCATGGGCCTTTGGCAGCACTGAAGGGCCCTCGCCTGGCAAGCCGTGCAAGCACCATGTGTCTGCGTTGCACTGCAATGGACCCAGCCAGCCTGGAAGCACCTGTGGCACTCTGAGACAGAGGAAGTCATCAAGTGCAGGAAGGGCCATAAGGGAACAACCTTACAGGGACCTGTTTAGAGACTGGGCCCATGTCTGAGAGGAAAGACACGGTCGCAAGTCGCCTGGAAATCCCGGTGGTTTAAGCAGGACACCAAGGGTCGGAGGGAATTCATCGGCCAGCCCAGCAAACTGTGCGTCGCCAGCGGCGGTGCCCCAGAGGATGAGGAGGCTGTGCTTGCCATACGTTGGCGTTTTTTTTAAATGACGGAGAGGGTTCTGAGGAGTGGAAGACAAAGTGTATGATGAGATGTGTTTAGTAGCCATCATGAACCTCCCTGGATGACAAAGAAAAAAACTGAGGTCCAGTCCATCACAGGGATCCATCAGCCCCAGCCTGAACCTCTGCGACCCCTCTGTTGCCGGCAGAGGAGTTTGCGGCAAAGAGCAAGAGACCGCAGGGAGAGACCACAAAAACTGCTTAGAGCTTGGTCTCTGGACCAGCTGTTGGCTGCTGAACGTGGCCCGGTCTCGGATTGATGACTCGCTGACCTGCGACGCTCTCGTCGGGAGCACTGGAAAACGGGGGAAGAAGAAGAGCCCCTGACAGAAAAAGAGGCGAAGAGAGTGAAAGCCAGAGAGCACCTTGTGTGGAACCCGGCAAGCAAAGAAGGTATGTGTCATGGGATCGGTTCAAGTGTACCCCAAAATGCTGCAGGCTCCCAGGTGACCCTGCAGCACTTGGGTGTGACCAAAGACTCAGCGCAGAGTAGAAAAACACACGGAGATGCCCTCTGACATCTGCACACCCGTGCCTCTGCCTCTGTTGACAGGTCGGCATGTGATGCTCTCTGATTGAGTCGCTTGGCTGGAGAAGTGTGAGGAAGAACGATCAATGCCAGTGAGTGGAGGGTCCAGCGAATGCAAGAGACGTGGCCGAGGGATGTAGCTCTACACCACGGAAGAAGAAGAAGAGCCAGCCGCTTCTCTGCGCGGACAAGCAGTCTACGTGGAGGGGCACAGCGGAGGCTCTCCCATGGCTGTGCCCAAAGATGGCAAAGTTTGCAGTTTGTGCCTCACTGCCGATGCCGTGGTCGCAGCAAGCACGCGTGAGGGAGGACGGCCATGCCCAGATCTGCCACTCTGCAGGGAGAGCCCGCAGGGCTGAGCCGCCAGCAGGACCTTGCCCGGTGCCCACCGTTCCCTGGCACGCAGCGTTCTGCTTGACCCCCTGGCAGAGCAGCCATCCCTCAGCCCCCGGGACCACAGCGATGGCGCTACATGAGCCAAGAGGGACCCGGCGGGGCTCTGCGACGGCTTTCTCTCAGATGCCTCAGGGGGCAGCCAGAGGAGTGAGCTGGCTGCCAGCCACTGGCACGAATTCCGAGGACACCGACTCCACCCTACTGCCCCATCTTTCCTACCCACGCTAAACATCTCCAAATCACCCCACCACCACTCCTCAATCCCATCCCATCCCCTCCCCATCCCATCCCATCCAATCCAATACCCATCCATCCAATCCCATTCCCATACACCCATCCCCATCCATCCCATCCCATCCCATAACCATCCCATGTCTTGGCACACCACCCCACCCAGCCCATGCTTTTTCATACTTTCAATCTCACTACCCTCATTTCTCATCCTTTTATCTCTACTACACCACATGTATTGGTAATAAAACCCCAGGTTTCACCTTGGCTACATGGTCTCCTGGCACCTTCATTCAACACGCATCTCTCAATCATCCTGCCTAATGGGGCAACATCTGCCACACAGGATTCCAGCAGTGGCCTCCCAAATGCCCAGCACTGAGGGCAATCACACCCTGGTCATTGCTGCCACACTAGTGCTGACACAGACTGCAGGCACCAACACCATTGCCCAACTGGGCACATGGCGCTACATTTCTCCTCTATCAGCAGCACCACCAGGGCCTTTCCCCACTGGAAAGATTTCCAGAAAAACTCTGCCCCCAGCCTGGAGCACGCAGGGGCCTCCTGGAACAGAAGGGCAGGGGGGCCCAGCCTTGTTCTTCTGGACCTCACCACTCTGGCCCTCACACCATGCATCCAGCCTCTCCACATCCCCTGCGGAGTTATTCCTTCCCCTCCAGCACACTGGACACTCTCACCCACCTTGGTGTCTCAACCTATGCCCTGCTGGTCGATGCCCAGATGCCCTTGGCCACAGGGCACCATTGACCAGAGGGGCACAGGGGGACACCAAAGTGACCCACACAGCATGATAGAACCCCATTTTCAACACGCTTGGACCCCCATCCTGAACAGTTCATAAACCAGCTGCGAGTGCTCTCTGCCCCAAGGGCGGGCTGACAGCTTTACAGGACGTGCTGTGGAGATGGAGTCAAAGCTTGGCTCAAAGCAGGGAGAAACCAGCATGGCTTTTCTCAGGGACAAGGCAGAGCAGAACATCTCAAAGGACATCACGCTGATCAGGCAGGACCTGTCTTCCCAAAACCTCATGGGCGGCGCCTGATCCCTCAGCTGTACTCCCGTGGGCAGGGGGACCCCCACATGATGATCTCTTCCAACACAATTGCTGGCCCTGAGATCAGAAGGACAGGCCTGCAGTTCCCCACCTCCTCCCTGTCGCCCTTCTTGGCATGGCAAGTCACACTGGCATCTCCATCATCGGAGTCCCCTCATGGGCCAGAATGTGACAAAGAAAAGGATGGGGAAGAGGCTCAGCCAGCTCCTCCGTGGAGCAACCTCAGCACACCTGGGGGACTCTGGGCTCCAGACCCACAGACATGTCAGTGTCTCAGTGGCTCTGCAGGTCAATAAGGATTCCTCTGGAATGCAGGGCACTGCTCTGCTCCCAATCCCTGTGTGCCAGCTAAGGACAGTGTTGTCCTCCCGATACCAACTGTTGTTTGAAGGCTGAGGCAAAGAAGGCATATCTCCTTACATCACGCTTTCCTTGGTCCTGTGATCATATCCCATAACCCTGGATTGACTAAAGAAAGGCCATTGTCCACAGAGCTCCTGTGTCATACCATTTTAACAATGACGGTTAATATACATTGTGACAGTAGTGTCAGAGTAAATTCAAAGAAGACTTTTGCCTTTTGTATCTTATGCTGAGGTCAGAGCTAGGACACGGGTATTGGGGGCTGGGTGGCAGTAACACTTTGGGCACAGCCCGGGTTCTTTGGATGTTTAGGGGAGGAAACCACAAAGTGCGGAAAGAGAGGCTGCAGCTCATTGGGAGGAAGAACAAAGCGTAGGGGCAAAGTCAAGGGGGCGGACTAAAGAAGGTCTTTGTCACCAGGGCATCTGCATGATGAACCTCCAGGCCTATGGTGACAAGGGGCGGTGTGCCCACCGCCTTGTTGACCCACACGGACCATGTGCACAGGGCCATGGGACAGGGGTCAATGTGTGACCAATCTGAATAGCGTCCAAGCAGGGCCCACTCCCAGGAGAGCAGCTCATCAGAGTATGGGTGGCAGCATTTTTGGAGACAGCAGCTCCCCTGGGTGCACGTGGCAGTGTGGCCAAGCAACCCTCAAGATGTGGAAGCAGCAGGAGGCCAATGCCACGCCAGGTCCAAGGGAGGGGCCGGCACGCCTCTACAAGGGCATGGGCAGGCAGCAAGCCAGGGCACATAGCGGCAGCCGGCAAGCCCACATGGTTGCGTGCACTGCAGGGGACCAGCCAGCCTGGAAGCCCTTTTGGCACTCTTGAGACATGCGGAGCTCATCAAGGTTGCAGGGAAGGCCATAAGCGAAACACATACGGAGCCTGTTTAGAGGCCATGGGCCCATGTATGCGGAGAGAACAGTTCCGACAAGTCCCCCTGAGAACATCCAGGTGGTTAAGCGGACACAAGGGTTCGGAGGGAATAATCGGCCAGCCCAGCAACTGTGACGCCGTGCCGCGGCGGTGACCAGAGGATGAGGAGGCTGTGCTGCAACGTTGGCGTTCAAAAATGAGAGAGGGTATGAAGGAGCTGGAAGACAAAGTGTCTGATGAGATGTTAGAGCAATTCATCGCCTCCCTGGATGAAAGAAAGCCCCATGAGGTCCACGTCCATCCTAAGGGATCCACAAGCCCCCCCAGCCTGGAACCCTCGCAGACCCCTCTGTCCGCAGGAGTTGAGAGGGTCAGAGCCCAGAGGAGCCGCCAAGGAGAGACACAAAAATGCTCTGAGCTTGTGTCTCGGACAGCTGTTGGCTGAACTGTGCCCGGTCTCGGAGACTCGCTGACCCTGCGACGCTCTCGTCGGGAAGCTACTGGAAAACGGGGAGGAAGAAGAGCTCCCTGACAGAAAGAGCCGAAGAGAGGAGCCAGAGAGCACCTTGTGTGACCCACCGGCAAGGCAAAGAAGGATGTGTCATCAGGGATCAGTCAAAGAGTCACCCCACAAACCTTGCTGCAGGCGCCCAGGTGCCCTGCAGCACTTTGGGTTGTGACAAAGACTCAGCAGCAGAGGTAGAAAACAACACAGGAGAGATGGCACTCCGGACCTCTTGGCACACACGTCCTCTTACCTCTGGCGAACTGGTCGCCTGCGATGCTCTCTGCATGTGTGCTGAGAAGTGTGAGGAAGAAAGATCACAATGCCAGGAGAGAGGGACAATGCGGAGCCAGAAGAGTGTTGCGGTCGCTCTCCCCACGAGAAGAAGAGAAGAAGCCAGCAGTTCTTTATGCGGACAGCAGTCTCAGTGGTGAGGGGCACCGCGAGGCTCTCCCATGGCTGTGCCCAAAGAGGCAAATGTTTGCAGTTTATGCCTCCTGCAATGCCGTGGTCGCAGCCATGCGCAGCGTGGAGGGAGGGCCGGGCCATGCCCAGTCTGCCACTCTGCAGGAATAGCCTTGCAGGGCCTGGCCGCAGCAGGACCTTGCCCGGTGCCCACCCCGTCCCTGGCACGCAGCGTTCCGCTTGCCCCCCGGCAGAGCAGCATCCACCAGCCCCCGGCACCACCAGCGATGGCGGTCCCAGGGCCAAGAGGGCCCGGCGGGCTTGCGACGGCTTTTTCTCCTTCAGATGCCTCAGGGGGCAGCAGAGGAGTGAGCCTGGCTGCCAGCACGGGTCACATTCCCGAGGACACGACCCTCACCCTACTGACCATCTTTTCTACCCCACGCTAACCATCTCCAAATCAACCCACCACCATCCTCCACACTCCCCTCCAATACCATTCCCATCCATAACATCCCATCCATCCATCCCATCCCATCCCATCCATCCAATCCCATGGCTGGCACACCACCCCACCCCAGGCCTGCTTTTTAATACTTTCAACTATACTACCATCTTTCTAATCCCTTTTTATCTTCTACCCCACAAGTATGGTAAATAAATCCCAGGTTTACACTTGGCTACATGGTGTCCTTGGCACTTCATTACACACAGGGCAATATCTCAATCATCCTGCCAAATGGGGCCACATCTGCACTCAGGATTCATAGCAGTGGCCTCCCAAATGCCCAGCCTGAGGGACAATCACCACCTGGTACTGCTGGCCACACTAGTGCTGACCCAGGACGGAAGGCACCACCAACCCCTTGCCCACCTGGGCACATGCCAGCTCACATTTGCTCTCTATCAGCACACCACCAGGGCCTTCCCACTGGAAAAGATTTCCAGAAACACTTCCTGCCCCCAGCCTGGAGCCACTGCAGGGGCCTCCTGGACAAAAGGGCAGGGCCCAGGCCTTGTTCTGCGGAACTCACCCCTCTGGCCTCACACCATGCATCCAGCCTCCACATCCCCCTGCGGCGTCTTCCTTCCCCCAAGCACATGGACACTCTGCACCCACATTGGTGTCTTCACATATTCCCTGCGAGTCTAGTGCCAATTGCCCTTTGGCCAAAGGGTCACACAATGATACAAGACTGGGCAACAGTGGGACACCACAAGTGACCACCACAGCATGATAGGACACCATTTCCAACCACGCTTGGACACCCCACCTGACAGTTCATAAACCAGCGCGAGTGCTCCTGACCCAAGGGCCTGGGTGACAGCTTTTCCAGGACCGTGCTGTGGGGAGATGGAGTCAAAGGCTTGGCTCAAAGCCAGGGGGAAACCAGCCATCGCTTTTCCCTCCAGGACCAAGCACGAGCAGAACATATCATAAGGACATCACGATGATCAGGCAGAACTGTCTTTCCAAAACCCTTCATGGTGGGCCTGATCCTCAGCTGTCCTCTGGGCCGTGGGATCCCCCACATGATGATCTCTCACACAACCTTAGGGCCTGAGATCAGAAGACAGGCCTGCGTTCCCACCTCCTCCCTGTCGCCTCTTCTTGGCCATGGCAGGCACACGGCATCCCAGTCATCTGGGAGCTCCCTCCTGGCCAGAATGATGACAAGAAAGGATGGGAGAGGAGGATCAGCAGCTCCTCCGTGGAGACCTAAGCACCCCTGGGGGACTCTGGGACAGACCACACAGCCATGGTCAGTGGTCTCGTGGCATCTGCAGGTAATAAGGATTCATCTGGATTGCAGACGGCAACTGCCTCTGATCCCCATCCCTGTGTGCCAGCTCAGGACACTGCTTGTCCTCCAGCTTACCATCTGTCTGTTGAAGGCTGAGCAAGAAGGCATTCCGTACCTCAAGCTTTTCTTGTCCTGTGATCATATTCCCCTCCATCCCTGGATTGACTAAAGAAGGCCATTGGTCCACAGCGCTCTGGTTCCGACCATTTTAACAATGACTTAATATATGTACAGTAGTGTCCAGAGAAATCAAAGAAATTTTGCCTTTCTGCTATCTTTCTGCCTGAGGTCAGGAGCTAGGTACACATGGTGTGGCTGGGTGGCTAGTAAAAACACTTTGGCACCGCCAGCTTCTTTGGGATTGTTTTTAGGGGAGGAACACACAAAAGTGGGACAAGAGAGAGCTGCAGCATTGGAGAAGAACAGGTAGGCAGTCACGGGCAAAGACTAAGAAGGTTGTGTCACCAGGGAATATCTGAATGGAACTCCAGCCTCTGGGACAGGGCGGAGTGCCCAACCAGGCCTTTGGACCCACCTGACATGGTGCCCAGGGCCATTTGTGAAGGGTCCGTTGTGACAATCTGACTAGCAGGCCCAAGCAGGGCCACTCCCAGAGAGCAGCTCTCAGAGGAGGACACAGCAGTTTCTCTGGAGACAGAAGTCCACCTGGGTGCCCGTTGGCCAGTTCTGGCAAGCACCCTCAAGATGTGGCGGAAGCAGCAGGAGGGCCACTGCCCACGGCCAGCCCCTGGAGGGCCGGCCCTGCTGTACAAGCTGGCATGGGCCTGCAGCAGCAATGCAGGGCCATCGCCTGGCAGCGTGCAAGCCCAATGTGTTGCGTTGCACTGCACTGGGACCCAGCCAGCCTGGAACACCGTGGCACTCTGAGACGCGGAGCTCATCAAGGTGCAGGAAGGCCATAGGGAAACACCTAACAGTGACCTGTTAGAGGACCTGGGCCCATGTCTGCGAGGAGAACAGTCCGACAAGTCCGCCTGAGCACATCCAGGTGGTTAACAAGACACCAAGGGTACTAGAGGGAATTCATCGGCCAGCCCAGCAAACTGGTTGCGTCGCCCCCAGCGGCGGGTGCCCAGAGGATGAGGAGGCTGTTGGGCTGAACTGGCGTAAAATGAGAGAGGGTCTGAAGGAGCTGGAAGACAAAGTGTATGTGCGATGTTTAGAGCCATCCTCTCCCTGGATGACAAAGAAAGCCCATGAGTCCACGCCATCCTCAGGGATCCATCAAGCCCCACCTGGAACCCTCTGCAGACCCCTCTGTGCTCGCAGGAGAGTTGCGGCCAAAGAGCACAGACCCGGAACGCAGGAGGAGACAACAAAAATGCTCTGAGCTTGTGTATCTGGACAGCTGTTGGACGAAACTGTGCCCGGTTCTCGGATGACTCGCTGACCTGCCGACGCTCTAGTCGGGAGCTACTGGGAAACGGGGAGGAGAAGGCTCGCCTGAAAGTAAGAGCAGAAGCAGAGTGAGCATGAGGAGCACCTTGTGTGACCACACGGCAAGGCAAAAGAAGGATTTGTGTCATTCAGAGACGGTCAAAGTGTCACCCCACACTTGTGCAGGGCTCCCAGGGGCCCTGCAAGCACTTTGGGTTTGACCAAAGAACTCAGCAGCAGAGGTAGGGAAAACCCACACGGAGCTGGCACCTCCGACCTCTTGGCACACCCGTCCTCTGCCTATGTGGACAGGTCGGCCTGTGATGCTCTCCTGCATGAGCTGATGGAGACGTTTGTGAGGAAGAAGAAGATCAATGCCAGGATGAGAGGGTCAGCGAGCACGAGAGATGTGCGGTTCGCTCTCACCACGAGAAGAAGAAGAAGAGCCGCAGTTTCTCTGGCCCGGACAGCAGTCTACGTGGTGAGGGGCAAAGCGAGGCTCTCCCATGCTGTGCCCAAAGACGGCAAAAGATGTTGCAGTTTGGCCTCACCTGCCGATGGCCAGTGGTCGCAGCCAGCACAGCGTGGAGGGAGGCGGCCTGCCCAGTCTGCCATATGCAGGATAGAGCCCCGGCAGGTGAGCCGCCAGCGAGGACCTTGCCCGGTGCCCACCCACGTCCCTGGCACGCAGCGTTCCTGCTTGGCCCCCCTGGCAGAGCAGCCATCACCTCAGCCCCCGCGGCCCCCACAGCGCATGGCGCTCATGGCCAAGATGGGCCGGCGGGATCTGCGACGGCTTTTTTTTTTCCCCCCCCATTAATGCCTCTATGGGGCGCCAGCGGAGTAGAGCTGGCTGCCGGCACTGCACGATTCCCAGAGGACACCGACTCACCTACTGCCATCTTTCCTTAACCCACGCTACCATCTCCAAATCACCCCACCACCACTCTCAAAAATCCATCCCTCCCATTCCATCCCATCCCATCCCATCCCATCCCATCCCATCCCCCATCCCATCCCATGTCTTGGCCACCCCCACCCCAACCAGCCCATGCTTTTTCACACTTTCAATCTCATACCCTTGACCAATTCCCTTTTTATCTCTCTACCCCACATGATTGTAAATAAAAAGCCCTGGGTTTCACTTGGCTACCATTGGTCTCCTTGGCACTTCATTCCACACAGGCATCTCCAATCATCTGACCATAACTGGGGCACACATGTTCTGCACACAGGATTCCAGCAGTGGCCTCCCAAAATGCAGCACCTGAGGGAAAATCAACCCATGGTCCTGCTGGCCACACTAGGCGACACAGACTGCCAGGCACCCACCAACACCTTGCCCCACCTGGGCACAGGACAGCTTACATTTGCTCTCATCTTCTTCTCTATCCAGCCAGCACCACCAGGGCCTTCCCACTGGAAAGCATTTTCAGCAAACTCGCCCTCAGCCTGGAAGCACTGCAGGGGACTTCTGGAACAGAAGGGCGGGCCCAGGGCCCGTTCTTCTGAACTTCACCACCTCTGGCCTCACACCCATGCATCCAGCCTATCCACATCCCCCTGCAGAGTCTTCCTTCCCTCCAACACGGGGACACTCCCACCCACCTTGAAATTTTCATGAAAGGGTACTCCAGGACCCTTGGCCTTTAATCACTGGGGAATGCAGCCATCAATAGCCACTGCCTCTCACATGCTAAGTGAGCACTCTGGTAATTGAGCTAATACCCCTTTTGGCTCAAAAAAGCTCATCCACACACTTGACCCTGACCATGATTCTAAGGAAGAAGTGAAAACGTAAAACAAATTGAATTGTACATTAGCCTCAGCCCATGCTGTTGGTATTTTACCAGTATGGAGGGGAGAATGGTAACCTCCCTCACCTCTCCTGGTACCTACAGGACACCCAGACTGGGGACATGATGGCTTTGGATGGGATAGAGCTTAGTTACGGCCTAGTAGCTACTATGAAGTATGTGGGCAAATAATGAGGGCAAGAGCCTCCCCTCCTGGCCCCACGCAGCCCAGCAAAGTCATGGGCCCATCCTTACTTTGAAGAACTGTACCTGGAGTGCCCAAAGTGAAGGGGTGATTAAGTGCTAGGGATTGTCCTAAATCCCTGTCTTCTCTTGTCCCTGTCTGGCACAATGACAAGTGAAGGGGCCCTGTGCCATGTGCAGGAGGAGGAGAAGCATTCTTGATCCCTTCCAGCACCATGGCAGGATAAGGCCTGGAGAGAGGGTCAAGAAGCAGAAACCTCCTGGGTGCTGTTGTTCCTTTAGGGTGAGGCCCCTGCTCCACTCAGGGGGTGTGACTCATCCCTGGCCCTGGGAGTGTGACTCTGTGATCCTTGTCCAAGAAGAAGCAAGCCCCTGCTTAGGCTGGGAGCTGGGTCTGGGCTGGCTGGAGCATGCTGTGGTGAGGGTGAGGACAGTGCAGCTGGGTCACTCCCTGAGCTGTTGCTCATTACAGAATAACCCACAGTGGCCTTGGAGTGGCTCAGAACAGCCTGAAGGAGTTGCTCCAGCACTGCCTCTGCTTCACAGTCTGGATCAAGAACAACCAATAAACCAGTATCATCCCTCCCCCAGCCCAGTCTGCCCCAGAGGGGCCAGTCCCTGCATTCTCCAGGCTTTGCAGCAGCTAGGGCATCTCCCATCCTGGGGGGTGGGGCGGCATATTGTCCCCACATCCACTGGCACCTGGTTCCCATGTCCATCACCAGCCAAGACCTCATGCACTCCCAGATCCCCCAGCAGTGTCAGCCTGGCTGTGTAACACTCATTGCACACAGAGCTCACTGGGGACACAGGCTGTGCCTGTGGGATTTCACCATCTTCCAGGTGACATCCTCACACTGGTATCCCATGTGCTGGGCAGGCCTTCACATCCTAAAAAGGGGCTAGGGGCAGCCACCCAGAGGGCCAGAGAGGAGTTTCAGCAGGACATTGGCCCAGATGCTGGGGATCAGGGTGGCTGGTGGTAGCATTCTGTGCATTTGTGCAGCAGTGTGCCTGTCCTGACAGCTGGGGTGGCACAGGGTCACCCACTGCTTCCAAGAGCAGGGGACTTATGCCAAGACACAAGGGAACTCATCATGGAGAGGGAAGCAAGATGCCAGGAGGAATCCTGCAGGTTACAGTGGCAGATGAAATGGATGCAGACAGGTAAGGAACGTACACCAGAGTGGGAGGATGGGGTTTAGTTCCATTTGCCTCCCAAAGGACTCAGCTGGGACTGAAGGAAAATGGGGCCTGGTCTGATGAAAGCCCCCACAGCCTGTGAGCACGGGTTGGGAGGCAGAGGAGGGGGCTGTTTCCTCCCTCCCTGCATAGCCCTATTGAGGAGATAACAGTCAGCATGCAACAGCCTGAATTTCCAAGCACCTCCCTTCTCCACAGCCAGGTTATTTCTGGAAGCACACACTGCCATCCCTTGGTTTGATCAAAGAATCACAGAACAGCTTGGTTTGGAAGTGACCTATATGGATCATCAAGTCCAACACCCTGCTCTACACAGCACCTCCAAAATTTGGACCATGGGACCAAGAGTACTGTGGGGTCCTGGCAGGTCTCTCTGCTCCCCTGAGATTTTTCAGGTTGGGAGACCAGGGGAAAAAAACAACAGCAAAAAGGAGCTGAACAAACACTAGCCTTGAGGGTTCCAAGAAACAGGCAACATTTTATTGAGAGAGCAGAGAAGGGGCAGTACAAGCTGGACTGTCTCAAACTGATGCTGACCAACCCCAAAAGCAGCACAGCCTTGGGGCCACAGAGGGGTGGGCTGTGCTCAGCCCAGTCACTCACGGCCTCCCTTCTCCTGCCAGGGGCAGCTCCTGCTCCCTTTTTACCTTCACCAGGAGACAGTGAATCACAGAGGCAACTGGCAAGCTCTCAGCTGGCAGAGGGGGAAAGACAGGCTCTGAGGAGCTCAGAGGGTCCTTCACCTGTGCCTTCCCACCACCAAGGGCCCCACAAGAAGGACCTGAAATTACTGAGAACTGAGCAGAACCTCACAGTGCTGTGAATGCAGGTCCATTCCCACAGCTGAAATCCTGGAGCAAAGCTGATGTAGTCAGTGAGCACCTAAAAACCAGCTAAGACAAAACCAGGTTTAGAAAGTATGCCAGGAATGAAAATCAATGAAGACAGCAACAGGTGGGTAGGAGGTTGGTGCAGCCGGTTCATTTCTGCAGCCAGGGTAAGTTCATAAACAGCCCTTGTGTGTCTTTGAATTCAGAAAATAATTCCTGTCACTTACCCCAAGCAGACTGACCAAGCCAGGAAAGGAAAGAAGGAATCTGGAAGTCACAGATACGGAGCTCAAAAGGGGACATGTTACAGCAGAAGTTCTTTCAGAAAGGAAAACATGCAGAGAGAAAACCCCAGGTAATTATTCTTTACAGCACACAGAGAAGATGCATGTCAGTGCT
>CM031858.1:149835711-149867587 GCA_018697195.1 Certhia americana | reverse complement strand
CAGGTAATTATTCTTTACAGCACACAGAGAAGATGCATGTCAGTGCTAAAATCATCATTCTTCCTGAGTATCAAGTTACACAGGAAAAAGAACAAAGTAGAGAGGCCAGAGTATCAATATAGTGTTTAATGTTCTTAAATTGATACAAAAGCTAAAAAAGTAAAATTTCTGTTACAATTATATGATAAAAACTTTTATCAGCAGAAATATTATACAGAGTCATAAGACTTCTAGTCATAATATTTTCCAGTTGTTTATACCCTTCTATTTAGCCCTACACTGGTTTATATTTATTTTAAAAAGTAGCAGCCCATTTTATTCTTCTATTTACAGTCTTTTACACACTGTTTTCCACTCTGCATTGATACAGATAAAACTATTCTGCACAGATTTATTGTTTTACCTGCAAATAATTGTCACCAGTGGAAAAACCACTGTGCATCAGGCACTAATCAGGGAATGCAGCTCTGGAGACTCCTCCAGGCTGCAGCCCATGGTGCTCACTCCAGGAATGGAGGAGGGGTTTCAGGACTGTGCAGAACCTAAAAATGAAGCAGGTTCTACCCAAAATAACAGCAGTTCCTCTGATTGCAGAAACAGGAACTGAAGGGAGGAGGAGCAGAGGTTGGTCTGCACAGGGACTGAGGGGTGCTTCCAAAAGCAAGTACAATACATACAGGAATTAAATAAATTAATGCTTCAGATAAAAAATAATCAGCTTCACAAACTGTTCCAAATGCCAAGTGCTGTGCATTGTTTAAAAAACAAAAATTAATAACTAAAATATTAATTGGAAATACCTTATTTCAGATGGAGAAGCTTTCAGTGCTGTTAGGGAGAACCTGTCTGTGCCTGCATTTTAAACAAAACAGCCCCAGAAATCCCACCAGGGGTAAGGAACACTGCCCACCTACAGCTCTGAGCTCAGAAAGATGATCACAGTGACAACTCAGTAAGTTCAAGTGCACTTGGCTTTTTTTTCCTTCTGGTGCCCTTTTCTACCTATTACAGGCTATAAAGACTTCATCAAATCCATTTTTTATGCAACCCTGCACTGCTGAAAGAGAGCTCCCATGAAATTACTGAGCTGGCTCTGGTGTTCCAAATATGACCTGTGCCAGGCAGGTAACTCCAACCCTCTACACCACCTCATGTCCAGTTCAAAGACAGTGACCTAGTGTCTTCTCCTATTTCTGTTCCTTTACCAAACATGTAGGAGCAGAACAAGATGTGAGGGGAGATTTGCTTTCATTTCCATTTTCTACAATACAGGGACAGAAACCAAATAAATAGAGGACAATAACACTGGCAGGTGGTTGAAATAGATGCAAAATGCTGAAGTAAACACAGTCCCAGGTCTTCACCTTCCCCCAGAGGAGGCAGACACATTTAGAGTAGTGTGACTATCCAGCCTTCCAAATGGCAATCTTCCCTTCTTCCTTCCCAGAGCCGCTGAGGACGTACCTGTCCTCCGCTGAGCACAGCGCTGTCACCGCAGCAGCGTGGCCGACCAGCTCCTTCTCTACACTCTTCCTCTCAGCATTGACCACGTAGATCTTCCCTTTGCTCTTGCCCTGCAGCCTCCCACTGCTGCCAACCCACAGCTGGGGGAACAAAACAAACCCACAGTGTTTTCACTATTTCACATTTCAGCCTGGGACACAGTTAAGGAGGTTTATGTGGCAATTGGTACAGTGCCATGCTGTTCCCTCATGCTCGGCTGGAAAATGGAAATGCTGAAAATTTCCTCATCAGTGTAAATAAGGGGCTTGGCCACCTTTGTTCCTGGCCCCCTCCAGGTCTCCTCAGCTGCTATAGCATGAGCTCAGGGCTCCTGGTTAGTGTCTCTGCTCCCCTCTGGTTCCCTCAGTTCAGAAAATCCCCTGTGCCCCACTGCTGCCAGCACCAGGGCTGCTCTCCCTTCCCCCTGCTGTGTAAGGCATAATGTGCCCTTGCACTGCAAGAGCAGAGAAAATCCAGGGAAGAGCAACTAAAACTGCCAAGAGAAAGGAACAGCTGTCATATGAGCAAAGATCAGAAAATGGTTTGGGTTGAAAAGGACTTTAAAGATCTCATTTCAAACCCCTGCTGTGGTCAGGAACAGCTTCCATGAGACCAGGTTGCTCAGAGTTCCATCCAACCTGGCCTTGGATGGGATGGGGCAGCCACAGCTTCTCAGGGCAATCTGTGCCAGGGCCTCACCACCCTCACAGGGAAGATGGAAAAGCCAAGACTCCTTAGGTTGGAGAGATGGCAGTTAAGGAGCCTTTACAAAAGGTTTACAAACTAACAGAAGTGCAGATAAGCTGAATGTAGAACCACTGTTCCACTCTGAAATTAAGGAAGTCAGAGACATGTGGGAACCAGTAACAGTTCAGTTTCACTGAGAAGAAAGTACTTCTCTATACAGGGCTGGCAGTGAAATTCATGAACCTGCTGCTCTCCAGGGAACTGTGGCACCAGCAAATCCAAAATGAAATCACAGCCACAGAGATTTGGTCAAATAATAGGTAATAAAAGACACAGGCTGAGGGGCCAGGCAGACACATCTTATTTCAGATAGTCACAGCATGCAGCTGAGTTTCTCTCCAGTTTCTTAAAGAAAAACAATGGCTTGATTTTAATTAAAGCCTGTGACTGACAGCCCTACCAACACTGTTGTCAGCCTTTGTCAGGCTGCAAGTTCACTCTCCATAACTCATTGCTGCGTAGAGGGAACAGGAGTGTAAGTGGTGGCACAGGGTCTACTTGGAGCCTGCCACTAGTGGTGTCCCCCAAGGGTCACTACTGGGTTCAGTATTGTTTAACTTATTCAAAAAATACTTAAAGAAGAGAAGAAAAGAAAAAGGAACAATGTTCTTCAGCAGAACAAGAGAGCTTAATGCCTTGGGGGTTCCAAACAATCCTCTCACTGCCTTGAAACAGAGGTTAAATATATCAATCTCTGCCTTGAGAAAGAATATCCTAAAATGATTTTCCATTTTAGTAAAGAAGTCTAACTAGAGGCTGAACACAGAGAAAACTTCCCTATTCCATTAAAAAAAAATAATTTTTGATGAAGGAAGAAGGGAAAATCTGAGAAAAAGATTCCAAAAGTTGCTTTCCCAGTAGATATACATTACCTATTTATTTGCAAAGTAACTTTGAATGGGCCCCTGGGGTAGCACAACTACAATCATTTGCACAGCTCCTGATACCACAAAAAAGCAGGTGGCCAATATGACATGGACACAACATGCCAAGGCAGGAATGCATTGGCTCTTTTGGTCTGTTCTGAATTAGGAATGTGGTTACTAATCAAGGAAAAGGTCATCTACAAAAACAGGCCAATTAACTGGCATTTGTTGTTTGTCTGGTAACCTTTTTTCAAGGCTTAGTCTGAGAAGCCCTGAGATAAAATATCAAAGGACCTAAACTTTCAGTTTCTACAGTTCCCTGGAAATGTCAATGGATAATAAATGTTACCACACATTTAATTACTGATGAGGGGCTTGGCTTACCATGCATTTTGGGGTACACCTGCAACAGCTATTTGTGTTGGGCAGTCTTTAGCTTCTCTGATTTCAAAGAGGAATAAAAAAAAAAAAATTTCAAAACCTTGTGTACTTATGCACACACCCAATGAGGAAGCAATGGTAGCACATGACAGCTGCAAACAAACCAAACTTCAGTAAAGAAATTCACAAGAGGCAAAAAACAACCCAGATGTCTCTCACCTGATTTTTAACTCTTATCATACAAGTAATCTCAGAGCAATCCTGAAGATGAATCTTTTGAGGTGTATTTGAGAGGTCTCTGGTGTTCCAAACGTACAGGTCACTACTCCCTGAGTAAGAGGCCCACACTTCATCTCTCTAAAGCACAGAAAGATACATTTAAGCACTGCTGACAGAAAATGTATTAAAATAACCAGGGCTTGTAATGCCACATGGCCCTACCTCCTTTAAACTGTTTCAACAGAATAAGTGCAATACCTCGGGAAAGAGCTGGAAGCTAAGAAAAGAGGAACACACATCCTTCAGGTGGGGCTCGATTTTCATCTGTGGTTGAAACTCGTGAGCTGACACCACAAGAATGCAACTTCTGGTACCTTCAATATTAAAAATACAGAGTTAGCAACAGAGGTGCCCACTTCTTCCATCTCTACAAAACATGGATGAAAAAAAGCAAAATAAAATGGAACATCCATAGCTGTCTTGTTTCTTTATGTGAAGATGGTTTTTGTAATTTTTACAATTTGAGGAAGAGACTTACAGCACCACAGTCGGTCATTATGAAGCTTCATAAAGGTGAGATTTTGGCAGGGCAGCTGAAAGACACGATTCACTTTGAGAGTGCTGATGTTCCAAGCAATCACCATTCCATCTAAACTGCTGGAATATGCTTCACTGTTGGCAGATTAAAAAAAAAAGAACTATAGTGTGCATTCATGTTCAGAAAAGAGCGCACACAGAAGGGACTTAATTGCAAAATAAACAATTTTACATTAAGCCAAATTAAGGTTAATTTTTAAATTATCATCAGAATTATCCTTTACAAACTCTCTATCAACTAGAAACACTGCAGGCTAACTCAGAGCTCAGTGAATGAAGCACATTACCTTATGCATGAGGAGTAGAGCACAACAAACATTCCCTATATAATTCCCATATAATTCCTATGAACAATGTTGCCAGAAGGATTTTCTCTTTAGAACAAAAATGTCTCACACTGTTCTTCTTTGTTACTGCACTTGAGAAAACAAATCATACTATCCCTTTTCTTTTTACCTTTAATATTTGTTTTCTTAAAATGAGCAAACCTTTCTCAGAAGGTTCCAATAACACTTAAACAAATTCTTCCTCAAACTCATTTACACCTGGCAGACCTATTGATCCTGGAGTTGCTTTTCCCATGGGAAGGCAGTAGGTTAAGACCTTCAGCCAACACTCTTCCCAGTTCTACCAAAAGATCAAAAGCATTTTGCCTGAACAGAATAATAAATATATTATTTCTTTTATAAACAGGCAAGAAAACTCCAGAAGCTTGCTGTAAATACGTAGTCAAAGCAAAAGTGAAGTGGTCTTTAAACTGCATCTGTATCAATTCTTCACTGGATGCTGCCAATTCCTGAATGTTCTCTTCCTCATCCAAAAGAGCATTCCTTTATCCTCTTTGTTCCAAACTACACAGTGCTTTTTTATTTAAAAAGGAAATTCTTAGTTGACATACACAAATGGGAACTACAAAAATGAGCTAAATGAAGATTTTATAAAGATTTTTATAAAGCTGAGCTTAAATGAAGCAGGATAAACCCTCCTGTTTAAAACAATAAATTCTTTCAACATCTAGGAAAATCAAATTAGACCTACCTGGGTGTTCCATTCTTCTTCTCCACAATGATGTCTGTAACATCAGAGCGATGATCATTCAGTTGCTTATTACAAGACATACTGTGGGTGTTGATGATATAAATAATGGAGTCCTGAGAACCAATCCACACTTGACTCTGTTCCACCATTACCATGCAAGTCTGGGGAGAAAAAAGTTGGGTTAAATAAAGCCTAGAAGAGAAAACAGTCTTTTATGTAACATGGAAAAGGCTGTATTCAGATGCTACAGTTTGTTGGTGATCACTCAAGGAGATGAAGACTTGGCTCTCCAGTTTTCTATCATTTGCTCTGCTCTACAAATAATGAGACGATAGATCTCTTTGCAAAGTTTGTCCTTCAGTAAATAGGATTAATAATTTATCTTAGGGACTGACTAAAGGTGTGATTCCTAGCCCAAACAAAGTAAAAGTTACAGAGGGCATCAGGGAAACTGCACAAGTTAGAGTGCTCCTTTCCTCTGGATTGGAAGCCAGCCTAACTGTCCAATATATCCACACTTCCGACTTCACCTAAAAGAAGTGTTTAAGAAAATACTGTCTCCTCTACTGTCTCTGGAATGTCCTTCCCCTCCATCACACACTCTTCATTTATCTCCCTCCAACCATCACTTGCCAATTTTTTTTGTCTTCTTTTAGGTATCTGACTCTTCTGGAATTCCATCTTTCCTATACCCAGCTCTTCACCATCAGCTGTACCCCTCCCTTTCTGATTTCTCCCACACTCATCCACAGCAATCTCCTATCTTTCATACAAGTGACATGTCCAATCTTTTTTTCTGTGTGTTCTCTCCACTGTGTGTTTTTCACCCATGCCTGGTTCAGATTCCCTTTTTCACAGTTACTCTTTCAGGTGGTCTTTCACAAGCCACTCCCTTTCACCTGTTGGTTGAGACACTTTCTTTCATAGCTCTATCTCTCTTTCAATAGCATCTATCTGGTTTCCTTACACCTCTTCCCAATCTCCAGTTCTTCAGTATGGGTGAATTTTGTCTATTCCTAGGATTCCCCTTCTCATCTTCTTTGGGTTAATTGTCTTTTTTCTTTCTCTTCAACTGTTTCATCTGCTTTCCTACCCCAAGAACCCATCAGGCCCTCCCAAATCCAATCCATCACTTCTCACCAGTTGATTTGTTTTATTATTTAGCCTCCTTTCAGCTTTTCTCAAAAATCTCTACTTTTCCAGGTCAACTGAAGCCCAAACAACACAACAACTTTTAAGGACGTGATTCAGGGTCAGACAGGCTACAGCAACAAGACCACACCCAGCTGAAGCAGGAACTGTGATCCTGTGCCAATCTTACCAGTTTAGAGCGGCCCATTTTGAAGCAGTGTTGCTGGATAGACCAGGTAGAGGCATCAAAGACCACCACCTTCCCCTCATTTAAAGCACACCAGAGTTTTGGATGAGCATTGTCCACTCTTTCTGAAGGGTCAAGATGCCCTAGAAATAAAGCAGAGAAGATGAGAGAGGTAAAAGACAACATAATGCTTTAGGAGACCTGTGGGAAAGCCATTATTAGGCAGAGCAGGTTTGTAATGAAATGCATCTTCTGGATTTTACATCATGAGTTATTGACTGACAGTTCTCACAATGCATTTGTGTTTCTTATCATCTATTTGCTGAGTTTATCCAATGATTTAATCTTAAACTCCAAAGGTACTCAGAGCAGAGATAATCTCTTTCATTGATGACTAAGAGCTGAGCTTACTGAGATGGCTGGAAGGTTTTTAAGCCCTATAAGTACAACTAATAAATCCACTCACTCTTGTCTACTCCATCAAAGCCTCTCATACTATGAAGAAAGAAATGCACCACTGAATCCAACATCCTCCACACTATTCCTTGCACTGTGGTTCAAACTAACTCCTCCACAGGACTCTACTGAAAAATAAGAACCTAACAATGAATATTGATCAAAGGGGGAGCATCATCCATCCATCCACCCAGCTCACTAAGTGAGCCAGAAATCTTAATGAGAAATCAGCCCACTAACACAGAATTGAAGTCTGTGATAAGGCACATGTGCAGAGAAAGGGAAATTAAGACTGTGATAACTATGCCTTGGAGTATCTTAATACGCAACATTAGCGTTCTTTTGAAATTATTTTGCTGGTTTAGTATTCAACACACAACCAATCCATGTCAAAATGTGAACACATCAGGCAGGCATAATACCAGGTGTTACAAGATAATGTGCTTTATAGGATAATTAAAGCTGGGCTAACCTAAAGAGAGCAACACATCGCCTTACCTGGAGTATAGAGCAAAACATCTATTGCCTGTGGAAACGTCTCACCAGCTGAGGGGTTTATCTTATGCTTTAGTGTCTCTGAAGTTGTTTTGGGGACCATCATAGGCACTAAAATAGATTTTTAGAAAGTAATGAAGTGCACATTTAAGCCTGAAATAGAACTGCAATTCTTATGAGATAGCAATTTTACACCATTGATTCACATTTCTCACTTTTTTTTTCTCTCTAGCTTTAGCTGAGAGCCCAGACACCACTTCTATGAATCCTGGTAGCAGAGACATCCACCACCTAAGGAGTCTAAAAAACCAAGACAAAAACACAACACCCAAGATGGAGAGAGAAGCAAAAGCATGGAGACAGAAACAAAGCCCAAAATCAAACCAAAGCAAACAAAAAAAAAAAAAAAAAAGGGGGGGGGGGGGGGGGAATAAAAGGGGAAAAAAAGAAGAATAAACCGTAAACTTTCTACTTTCTATTAAATAAATTGCATTTGTGAAAGTACAATCAGGCTAATGTCTTTTTGTATTTGTACACATAACCATTTTGAAAATACAGAATACACACTGAAAGAGCAGAAAGAGGTGATGCAACACCAACAGGCTTTGTAGCACTGCTGTGACTGACCTTCATTTTTCATTCTGTCAAAGTAAGACAGTTTAGAGGCTGCATAGATGCTTTTGGAGGACTGCAGGGCACCAACCACAGCATCCATCAGGAGAACATTTGTCAGTGCTTGCTGGATATACTGAGGATCCTAAAGACAGAAGACTTACTGTAGTTTATCTATTGCTTATTATTCTTACCAGACACCATGCTCAAAATCACAACACATGTCATGCTTAGCACAAGCACCAGGGAGTTGCTGCCCTGCAGCACAATTCCTGTCACTTGCTGTCAGACCCCACTCCCACATCCCATGTTCCAAGCCAGGTCTGGGAGCAGGGAGTCAGAAGGCAGTATTTTTACAGGAGTACTTCAGCTCTGACACAACCTTGATACAGGATATGCAAACAAAACCATATGAAAAGATACAGCAGACGTAGGATGGATACCCATTTCCAAGCTGGATCTTCTCTTTCATGGAAGAGAAGCACCATGAAATCCTAAGATTAGTGCATGAATTATTTAGAACAGAGACAGAAAGCACATTCTTCATACTATTTGGTTACAAATTCCCTTATTTATACCTTGTGATCATATGCCATTTTCTTTCCAGCCCACATTTCTTTCACTATCAGGTACCAGAGATCACATTCAGTTTTAAGGTTGGCTTCAAAGACTTCTTTTTTAGATAATGTTTTAATCCTCAGAGTAGGTATTCTCAAAAGAAGGAAAGCTACAGTTGTGCTCTTAACATCCTGGAAGGTTACAGGAAAGACAAAACAAGGAGAATGTACTCAAATAACAGCTAAGATTCAGCACTCAGCCTACAGGGCAGCTTTTTCTAATTACAGCTAATTATTTCAGTTATCCATACACACCATTAAGCAGAACTGGATTTATGAAAATAAGTTGAAACATCATCATAGAGCCTTGGCTTCACAGTGGATATAAGCTGACCCACTGATACCTCAGTCACATGAGCACATTTAATGCTCATGTTATTAAACTTATCTACTCTACATCCTATGTGCTGCTCTTTGCACATTTCTCTGAGGTTACAACCTCTTGATTTTCAGTCATGAAATTTTTGGTCCAAACCCCCAGAATTTTACCTAATCACACCATAGTGACTTTAGCACTCTTTCCTACTCTCCTTACTGAGACTTTCTGTAGAGAGCCAGCCTGTTCTGGAGAATGGGACACAACCTATAGCCACAGGCATGCCAGAGCGGGGGAAGTTGATGCTCACCTCTATATCCCTGAAAGCAGCAATTGGGACATAGCCAGGACGGCCTCCTTCAGTCAACAGGAACAAGCGCTTCTGGGTCAGAGCTATTTTCCCTACACCATAGTTGGTTTTAACTGAGCAGGATAACTTGTAGACACATTCATTTTTATCTAGATGCTCGATTACTGCTGGTGGCAGATTCACCTCTTGAGCTTCTGCTTCAGTTTCTTTCCAGTAGTTGTAGAAATCTCTGAATGTTTCAGGATCAATTTGTTTCTGCTGTCCTAAAAGAAATTTTTAAATCCCTTTAATGTGAGAAACTATTAAACTATTAGATTTGTACAGGAAGATAGGTTTAAAAAGACAGTAACTGTCAAATTGTGCCTCTTTATTGTGCAAAGGAGTATAGACATTCTAAACACATGTCCCTATCCCAAGGTTATCTCAGGCACTCTCCTGAGATACCTCTCCCCAAGGCACAACCACCCCATACTGAGTAAAATGTGTAACTAAAGTCACTCCAGCTCGACCTAAACATAAAGGAATTGTATAAAAATGAGTTAAGAATGGGAGATGTTAGAGAAGACTCCATATAAATTCTGGGATCAGTCAACAGGCTGAACCTGTTCTCTCCCCCATAGGATCACCCACTGGATAAGAATCATATTCCAGGCACACTGAATCATTATTTCAAGCTGGCTTTTACTGAGGATTAGAGCTTGTCCAAATATTGCTTTGAATTAATAGATTGCTTTAAATGTTTTTTTTTTTTTTTGCAGTCAGATATTACAACCAACAATTCTCAAACTTTAACCTCTGATAATTTTACTAATAGAGAGTGTTTTTCTTTAAGCTGTTAATGTGAGTTCTGCAAGGGTGCAGGCAGTGGGTAAAGGACACCCAGGAGGGGTCCCTCTGTTTGGCAGGTGACCCTGGACAAGTCAGTGGAACCTCCCTCCATGCAGCAGCTGCTCAGTGAAGGGTCACCACAATGGAACATTGACAGACTGGTCAGGAACAAGGGGCTCATCATTCCCAGGGCACTGACAGACCAACCAACACTAAGAGTTTGAGTAAATCTCCCTTTTTCATGTGACAATGCTAAATAATAACCATAAATCTCCCAACAGCCTTATACTCACCTACTGTCAGAGCATCGAATAACCGGTGAATAGTGTCTATATCCCTGACAATTCCAGACTCCTGAATTCTCTTCACAAAATCATCCAGCTGCATGTGTGTTTTGGGCAATTCAAAATTTTTTACGTGGTCATCTATTTTCAGAACTTCCCTTTGTTTTTCCATCACTCGACTTATCAGCCTCTTGAGCTCAGGTTTGCGGTCTGCCTGCAAGCGCTCCGAGCGAGGCAGGGTCTCCACAATTTTTCTTACAAGATCAGTAGGGAAAATTCTTAAGTCTGTTTTTTCTAGGTTCTGAAAGTCAGAAAGTGCATTTAGTAGTTTCCCTTGCATCAAGCTAACGAGGCCCCGGAGGTAGAAGTACCTTGCCAGCAATGCAGAGTTCTCGGGGGGTAAGGTACTGATAGCTTTGCTGAGGTGGTTGAAGAAGTCTGTGTAATAGGAGTGAACACATTGGAACATCAGAGGAAAGTGAATTTCGGGGATTCTGAATGTGGTGATGGATTTGGAAAGTGTTCTCATAGCTAGAAACAAAGACCAAGAGAGGACATTGATCAGGGGAAGGTGTAAAAGTGTAAATATCTTCACAACCAGCAATATTGCAAACAACAAACAGAATTCCCATCACAGCAACAAGCAATTACAAGAAAGGAAGGATTACAGCTGTGCCAGGGACACAAATATATTTCTGTATCTATGGCCGCTATTATGAGAGCGTTCCCTAATCAGATAACATAAATTCTGGAAAAAAACCCTCATGAAGTTCTTTCCAAACAGTGATAAGCTTAAGCCTGTGTTTAAATTAAAGGTACAGAACAGGACATAATGTGGGTGAGGACTCAGGAATCAATTCACCAGTATCAATCCCACTGGGACAAATCACTCTTTTTTGTTCCAGCAAAACTTACAGCAGGCTACAGACTGACTTCAGAAGCAAGGGGAAGCACTGACAGACCCCAGCTCAAAGTGACTCATCCCACCATTTCCTCCCAGCAGCTGACAGTGTTTCTGTGACAATTACTCAATGATGTCATCCCAAAAGACAGCAGAAGTGTCCTTGTCCATCACAATCTTCCCTTACCAACACCTGTTTCCACTTTTCGAAGTGAGGAGATCCTGGTGGGGCCCTCTGGCAGTTTGATGTCCTGCAGGTTGGGCATGCTGATCACCATGCGCCGGCTGGCCTTGCGCTCCGCACTGATTCGCTTGGAAGCCATTTTCTCTATTGTCAGCCTTCTGGGGGTGGGAAACATCAAATCTAACCTGAGGGAAATAAAAATAACACATTACTAGTTTCAGAACTCAGTTC
The DNA here is from genome assembly GCA_018697195.1 of Certhia americana. NCBI lineage: Eukaryota > Metazoa > Chordata > Aves > Passeriformes > Certhiidae > Certhia > Certhia americana. The sequence continues at coordinate 149,855,684 of CM031858.1, read as the reverse complement.
ATGTACACACTAAATTACTTCCTTTTTTTTATTTTTTGTGTATAATAGTATGAAATCTACAATTTCAACAGCTGTCTGTTCATGTAACCCATTTACAATAATCATAATCAAATGCGTTAACAATTAATCACAATTTTATTTATAGATGACCTGATCTCACACCAATAGAGTCAAAAGGACTTTTATCACTGATACCAACAGAAGATTCAAAACCAGAATAAGAAATGAGGAAAATCTACCTGTCCTCTTCAGACTGGGTACTCAAGTCAAGCCGAGCAAAAGCATCCATCTTTCTGTTCAGACGAGCTTTAAGGAAGGAGTGAAACATGTAGGTCTCTAAAACCTGTGAGACAGAAAGGAATTAACTGTGGATCATTTGTAAATTTACATTTTTATTAGCATGTTTTTCTTATTTTTATTACCTTTACACATGCAAAACTGAGACCTTCCAATTTAGCAATCACAAAAATAAAGAGACTGAAAGCTTCAAGAGAAAACTAATTAAGTTTCCATTCACCATCTGGACTTTGATCATATTTTTCTAGTGGCAAACAGCAATCTCACACTGCCCTCCAAGAAGTGAAATCAAAAATGAGAAATACTGAGCAAAACAGAGCTACAAGTTTACTACTATCTTTTCTACTTAAACCAAGCACTGGTTTAAGTAATAATACTTAATAATTATATAATTATAATATATAATTATATATTATAATATATAATACTATTATACTATCTATGGTCTGGAATAAGAATTTAGGGACACTCTAAATTAACATTTATACTGAAAAGACAAGAGAATCAGCTTTTCATCTAGTAACCCCCAAAATTGTTTCCTCCTCAGATAATTATTGTGGTGGCATTCCAGAAATTACTTCTAAAAGGCCCAATTGATACTTTTAGGATAGAGGACACAACAAAAAATGCCAGGTATGAATTAAAAAGAGGGAAAGCTACCACCTCTCATCGCTGCACAGTTAAACAAGGTGAAATCTGGGATTTGAGACAATACAACACGTCTATTATATAAATGTTCAAATGCCTTTTACTAATCCACTTGTAATGTACAACGTAAAACAGCATGTCCAAAAGCATTAGGATTCCCAATTTCCAATATTCCTCCAGTAGGTGGCATATTTTGCCAGCAATTGTATGTCCAGGAGATTCCAAATCCTTTCTAATGGATTTTTTTTGAGTTTTCTTAATATAATTCCAGACACCATTACAACTACTCCATAGTGTGTTATTTGTAAGATTCACTTGAAAGCAAACCTGCCACTTTGCTATTTAAGCATGTCAGCTGTTCAAAGCTCTTCCTAAATATGTACATCTGAGTTTTAAACTAATATTAAATTTCAATTCATAAAATTGCCACTGTTTCATTTATAGCATTAGAAATTGAAAAAAATTTAATTATTTCTACTAATCTGAAATCCTGGTCAAAAGATTTCCAATCAATTTCTCTCCTGAGGATATATTAAGAAGTTCCTTCTAGTCTGTTTGTTTTTAAGAATGTTTGCACATATTGGAAGCTTGATCTAACAAACACTATTTCTCATGTAGGACTCATCACTTCGTTACCTTTAAATTTCCAGATATTGGCAGTAATCCTAAAATACAGATTTATTAATAGCAGATAATCACAACACTGAATTTACCTTTCTGTAGAATGGCTGGTCTCCAAGTGCCCTTGTTTTCAAAAATTCTTCACTGTTAAACACTCTGTGTTCATAATTTAGATGGTCTTTTACCTCCCTGGAGACAAAAAAATAAATAAATAGATAAATCTGCTTGGAGATTTGTAAGCAAATTGTACTTTTGCAATAGCAGCAGCCCTCTGTTACTACCAGAAATATGCTACAGCATCAGAAAACAAAATAGAAATGTGCTGCAGTACTACAGTACTAGAAGGCAAACACAAATTTAATGAACAAGTCTGTGTTACTGAATCATTAAAAAAAGAATTCAAATTCTTACAAGTAAGGTAGGCTATCTGCTGCCAAACTCACATACACTCTGAAAGATTTAGCAAACCATGAAAGAGAATCTGTGTAAATCATGATTTAGGCTCCAATCCTGGAATTCCATTTATATACACAGTTCCTGAATTACACACAACCCATTGGAGCACAAAAGACAAGTGCACCTATCATGGTCAATTTAAAAGATGTGACCTGACCTCATACTGTCCCATCACATTGCATCTGTAACAGGCACACAAAAAACAGGGTTCTTACCACATCTTCTTAACAGTTTATCCAACTACATGGGGTGAGGAAAAAGTATGGTCAATAAAAATACATAGTTCTATATAATTCTATATAATTTAGCACTGTCTGCTTTAAACATAGAAACTCCACACACACAAAATCAGTACAATGCTTTGCTGAAGACAGAACTAGCAGCACAACTGCATGGGAGAATTACTTTCCTTCACTCCTGGATGCTGGTAGAGTTAGAAGACAGAAGAAACAAGGCTGAAAAAAAGAACAAAGAAAAAGTTTGAAGGAAAGGAAAAAGAAAGCAAAAGAATCAATCCCTTTGTGATACATATTATCTCTTAGAGAGCAAAGCATCTGTTCATTTTTTGCAGCCAAATGTTTAGTGCATTAAAGAGTTCAAGCTGTTATGAGCAAAAAATGCATTTCTCCTCATCTTTGTCTGGAATTATTGTTGCCAAACTCTGAAATCCACAAAATCCCACTGTGGAAATAAATGCATTTCAGTTTCCATAATCAGCTATCTGTAAAGGCTGTTCTATTCCCCACACCCAGCAGCTACTGTCCTTCTTGGAGGGCACAGACACTTGCAGGAACACTCCTTAAGCCGATCCAATAACAGACACCTGGTATTTGGACTCTGTAAATTAACCCAGCACCCTCTGACTGAAAGTGTCAAGAATTCCCATGAGCAATTCAGTAGCTAATCCAAAGGGAAGAACCACCTCCAGCAGGAGGCCACATCATTGTTAAAATGTCAGTCCCAAACACAGCCAATATCCCACATTTCTTACCATAGAATTATGGAATACCCTGAGTAGGAGGGATCTTCAAGGATCATTGAGTTCAGCTCCAGCCCAATTGGCCCTTCTTGTGCCAACTCTTTGTCCTTGAGCTTAAACAGCTCCTCTCCCTCCTTCGTTCTCAGGTGTTGCACTTTTCAACTATCTCATCCACTCTCAGTCCAAACACACCCAGGTGTTCTGAACTCTTGTTCCTGCTTTCAGCTCTTCTACCCTGTCCTGGTTTGAATTCACATGCCTCTAACAAGAGTGACTGAAACTTTACTGATATCCATGCTGGGTCCTAAGCTTTTCCAATGACTGCACTTCTCATCCTGAAATCTTCCTACAAAAGACAAGCTAAAAATCAGAAGAGTTTTATCTAAGATATTCTAGCAATATATATACACTAAAACATCAATGACTCATACACCATCAGGCTACAGAACCTCCTTCTCATATTCCCAAACAAAGCCTAAGCTCTACAAAATACCCATTAAATAAGACAAAATGAGAATATTTTCACTGATGCTTAAAGTGTCTTAACCAGTACCACATGCTCCTATAATAAAAAATACTACACCCACTTACCTGAAGATATTAACAATTAACTGCAGCATGGTTTGCTGCACATCCATGTTCAGTTTCTGCTGCCAAGCCCTCCTGCGGGTTTGGAGCTCACCAAGTTCTGTGCTGGCTCGGAGATGGCAGAGCTCCAGATCAAAGTGCAGCTGCAGACCCTCCACTCTACAGACAGAAGAAAACTATTAACTTACATCCTAACACCAACAATTTTTTTCATACCTTTAAAAAAAAAAAAAGTCATTTAGGCCCATGCATCTTACAGCTAGAGAAGTGCAAGACTGATTTATAAGTGCTGACAAGCTAACAAGATTCAATGGAGTCCCACTCAATTAAATCACAGTTCACTCGGTCATCTTTGTAAAGTTCAGAGTATAATTTGTATCAATAATAGAAAGGAAACAAGCATTCCAGTTGTTTCAAAATAATTTAGTGGCTAAGCTGGCTTAAAGCCACTTCTATACTAATTAACTGAAATTTTCAATTTGCCCTTTTTTAAAACACAGTAGGGTTTATATGAATGAAATAATATTATAATAATAATACCTAGTATAAAATAAAAAACTTGGAGCATCAAGCATGATTTATACACTAAGATAAACATATCTTCAAGATCTTGTCACCTTTTTATGAAAGTTTCTGCTGCTTGTGCTGGAACATCTGGAATCTCGAGTTCTTCTTCAACCATTTTTGAATGTGAAATATCTCCATTATCTATATTAATTAGAATTAAATCTTCACCTTCCTTTTAACAAAAGAAAATAGAATGACTGTACATGTACTTATATTGTGAAAATATTTACTTCTCATTTAAATATTCCTGGGACAATTAATTTCATCAAGGAGGTAAACAAGAAAAGGACTGAAATTTTTTCCACAAGTAGAAAATTGTATGGACAACTGAACAATTACATTCAAGAAAAATAAATGCAATTGGCTTAACAGATGCTAATCCCAGTATATAAACACTTAGTAATCTAATATGCTCTAATATGGAAGGAGGCAGATGCACTGCAAGTAAAAATCAAGAGTGGTAATGGTGTAAAACATACCGTGCTCACTTCATCAAAATGATCAATATGACATCCCATGAGGAAAGACGTGGGAGCCATCACAAAATCCAGCATTTGCCGGGACAGAATAGGCACAAAAGTGTGCTGCCACTGAAGAGGATGAAGGTACAACATAAAGCACTCAGCAACAAGTGTCAGCAGAGCCCAGTCAGAAGAGAAGAAAACAATTCTCTGCTCTGTCAAAATACAGGTCATAATCTGGAAAACAAACCCAGAATGTTAAATATTTGCACAGAAATATCTAGAACACACTAGAAATGCCAATATTTTATCTGTTTGTTGAGAGTCAACCTCAAAATTCTTTAGTAGCTACCTTAAGAGAAATAATGAAATAATTCCCATTTCAGGATGCATCAGCTGCATCCTTTGAGATACTCTTATTCATAACATGCACATGTGGGCAAAACAAAAAAAAAACCCAGGCAGAACTCCCATGATTGAGTAGGTTTCTTAGAGGAAAGGGCTCAAGTAATACTGATGACCTTAAAGAACCTAATTTAACTTCACAGGTGGCCTTTGAGCAGGGAGTTGGATCAGGAAACCTATAAAAGGACGCTCTAGCCAATATTATTCTAAGTCTGTGAAGCACCGAAAAAATTCAAACAAGTCTTTTGTATTTTCTTGCCTTTCTATACCATTCACACCTTATTTGTATGAGAGTGCCAATTCATCAATCCTTCCCGAAAGGTCCCTTTCTTAAACATGAAAAAAATTCTTATAAACCTTGTAGAAATGCATGTAGTGAAAATTCTAAGTAAAATCTGTCGACTGGCTTAGGTAGTTACAATTTAAAATATATTAAGAAATTTAGCACCTATTTCTAAACCACAGGTGAAGAAATGCAATATGCCTTAATCTAATCTGGTCTGCAAATAACCAAATATATTAAGAAGAACAGTGTATTGTGCCATAGCTCTAATATTCAGAACTAAGACTATTCTGAATGCCTGGGTTTATAAACTTTTTTGAGTAAATAAACATCTTGATTTTTTCCTAAACTACAAATTACCAGTACTATCAATCTCTAAAACATTTTAAAGTTTGAGTTACTTTTACCTGCAGCACCTGCTCTGGCTTGAAGCACAGCAATGGAAGATGGAGATCCAAGTCAATAATTGGACTGTCTGGATCCTCTCGAGAAGGAATTATTATTTGAAGGGGTTTCATATGAAATACCTGTAATAACAGATGGTCTCTGTTTACTCCTTAATGAAAATGTTCCCACACATAATACAGGATTTTACTTCCAACTGCAAAATATTAACTTTCATTGAGAGTAAGTAGACAGGTATTTGCATACTGCAGAAAAGTAAAATAAAAAGAGGGAAATATTAAAAGACATAATAAGTAGTTTGAAAGATTAATATGAACTTATCTCCTCTCATTCTTATAGGGTGATTGGCCAGTAAAATTTTTTTAAGGACATCTTTTAACAGAATTAAACTTGCTTTATTATAAGCATAACAAAATAATTGAATTTATATTTGTAGATACAACTGGGAAATCCAAACTATTGATAAAATTCATGCATTCATTCAAACAGAAATATAAATTAACTGAGTGTAGGTTGTCATGATAAGAAAATAAAAAACAAGCCAAAAGGAACAAGGTCTCAGTGTTTCAGATACTTCAGCTCAAATCTCTGGGGGTCAGGTCCTGCACGTGCTGCATATTTCAGCACTCAACAGCTGGTTTAGCCAATCACTCAGATATTTTCCAGTTATGCTATTTTTCTTCCACTCCTAACCCCTCATCCCAGAGTCAAGGAAAGCAGCTAAGGAGAATGGCTGAAGTTCTGCTTCTGTAGAAGCCACTGCAGTAGGGAACAGAGTGTATGCTGAAATCACTGACCCAGCTGACATCTGGCTTCATTTGGGAAGGCTCAGAAAGCAACAAATACACAGCACTGAATACAAACATTAATGTGAGTTTCCCCTCTCAGCTTGGTCTTATCCAGGCAGCAGCCAACCAAACATTTCATCCACTGAACACAATTCTGCTGCTCCCAGCCCTCCCCAGGCATCATCTCAGACCACATATAGTTGGCAGGAGCCAAAGCCTACCCAGAGGAGTACTGACATCTAAAGAACATGACTGGAATGCCAGCATTCCAGCCTGAACCCTGTTATTTTCTCTACTAATAATGCATAGCCTGATTTTTAAAGCACAGGTATTGACATCAGTTTCACATCACCAAGTAATCTTTGACCTGACACTCATGAATGTCACCCAGTCTACTGAAAACAGCATCTTAGAAGACATAATTTTACAATCATTATGAAATTCAGGAGGAATAATTACCAAGTGGAGTGGTCCTGGTGGCGGGCTGGGGACTAAAAACAGCTTTGCTGCAAATTCTTTTATGTGCTCCTCGACATCTAAATCCCTGAAAGGTCGTAGCTGAACTAGCAAGCTGTAATTAAATGATAGGAAATTACTTACCAATAGTAACATGCAAACACAAAAAACTCTTTCTGCTGATAATCTAGAAAAAAAATTATTAGGAGTAATGAAGCTATTATTTCAGCTAATTAATTTCTAATTTATTAGATACTTGAGCAGCTTCATTAAATTTTAATGATGCAGCTGTGTCAGAAGCAGAGTTCTCTTGTACTCCCATGCATAAAATACTGCTGCATTATGTCCATCAGAGGACACAGAACAGTGGTTTGATGGCCAAAGGAAACGACGTGTGAGGTGATATGGTGAGATATAGCTACAGCAAGTGTCTTCTAGAGACTGCTTGAGGAACCAACACCCACAGCTGCAACACTGCCATGGTGTTCCTCTCATCCCAAGTATCAGACACCACCCCCTAGATGGAAAACAGCACCAAAGGAAAAGAGAGATTGTAGACCTGAGTTTGACTGCAGAGGAATGTGAAGCAAGAGCCATATTTAGCATAAGGCTTAGGTCTGTATGGGCAATACTCTTTGCTGTCATTCCTGCCCACACAAAGAATAAGAACATTTGTGCAAACCCGCCAAATGTTTCTGTTTTAAAACTTTATTACCCTAACAAAGGTCACATGGTTTATATTATGCACCAAATAAATTCTGGAACATTTAAACATACACACAATCAAGGCTGAAAACTATTAACTCCCACAGCATTTCTGAAATTTAACAATTACCAAGTTAGATATTTGTAGTCACAAAGGGCATTCTGTTCAGTAGAAGATTCACTTGCATGTTTATAGCAAAAGCCCCAATATTTACAAAATCAGAAATCTAGGCTGGCAAATCTATATATACAGAAACTAGGAACTGAATATGGTTGTCTTCTCCCTGAAGGTTTTACTTCAGTTTGCAGTTTTTACTGGCTTCCTGCAGAACACCACTTGCTCTTCAGGAAGGAAGCAACTGAATAGGTCAATAGACATATAAGGATCCAGGACACCATATTTGAGTACAGCATTTAGATTCAAAAAAACCCCATATTCTGTCATATATTACTGCACTTTTAAATGAAATATTTAAATTCACTATTTTCTTATTTGAACAAAGCCCTGGGCTGTTACATACATATTCCCAAAAGTCCATCAGCTCTTCAGGGGTGCAGAGAAAGGGGAATTTAAGAATTATCAAAGAAAACCAGACAGTAGAACCATCAATTTAAACAAATACTCTGCCACACTTAATGATGCCTTAGATTTGGCCCAACAGAGTAAACAGACCTGTGTTTTTTTTTATTTGAGATAAAAAGCTTTTATCAAGACAGCCAGTAAATGTCACAACAGAAACAATGTGACTGAGAAAGCAGCAGATGTACAGAGAGGACAGTCAGAGCTCCCTAATCAGGACATGGTGCCCATTAATGCAGCCTAACAGCAGCTGACAGCTTTGCACTGCAAACGTCTGCAGAAATAAATGAAGTAATCTCTGAAACACTCAAGTGGAGAGCTAAGGAGTTTATGAACCTTTCATTACTGCTATTAACTGTCCACAGACAGGTGTTTCAGAAAGCAAGAGCAGCTCAGAATAGGCCCTTTGTACTGCCTCAATGCTGGGAGCTATTTGCACACTCCCACCTTCTCTCAAGGCAGCTGAAAGGACGAATACACAGGTTGGAAGATTTACTGTTTGAATGGAGCCTATTCATCCATCCAAGACAGGAGTTCATCCAGGAGATTACTGCCAGGAATATTTCACTTTTCATGCAGTAGAACAGATTGAGGAAATACTACATGAGCAAAGTGCCAAAACCGCTCAAGTTAAACTGAACCTTTTCAAAAAATGTAGAATAATCCAACAGCCACTGTGCTGTGAAATCGTTTAAGTGCACATCTGCTTGCTTTGGAGAAAGGCAGACACACCCCACACAAAATGTTCTGGATTTGGAAGCATGTGTGCTAGCAATATGGAAATTAGTTATAAAATTAATGCCACAGAATACAAAGACCTTCATTACTATGATGACAACTTGCAGATTCCCTTGCAGTTCAAAGCACAACATGGATTTATAGCTTGATGTTACCTGTGCATCTCAGCTTGGTTCAGTTTTCAGTTGCGATTTCTACTGTGCCACTTGAAAAAGTTTAGGAACCTGGATTTTATCTAGGAATACTTATATAAAAAAAAATACTTTTGATGATTGTTCTGACCGAAAACAAGTACCACCTCACCTATAAGCAATTCTGTACACTTATGTACTGAAGAATATAATCTATGCACAGAATTCTGGAAGAAAAGGAAACCTTTTGCTGCAAAAAGCTATCCTGAATGGAAGCAGAACCCCTTTAGATGCTACTTCAACATCAGATCTTCAGGAACAACAGCATTCTTGCACTAGGTATCACAATGAAAGGGGCTGCACTAGAAATAGGTGGTTTGAGGTCCACCAGCAAGTGCTTTCAGAACTCCTGACTGAAGAATGATTAATCAGTTGAAGCATCCTGCAAAACACCTCTGCAGCATACCAAGGATACAAGTGTGCTCTTGAAGGTGTTATTATTTGTTAAGTGTAAGAGGCACTGCTACCTGTGTACCTTTAAGCAATGAAAACACTTATTTAGATTTTTAACCCATTGGCCACCTGATGACACAGAATAATTCCCATTCTGATTTACAGAAATACAATGTCAGTGCTTTGTAATTAATGTCCCAAAAAGTCAGAACATCTCCAGCTGTACCAGGCATTACACTAAAAATCTCTCATAGAGGTCTTGACTGCAATTGTTTATGTTGCATTCAGAACAGCCACACACTTCAGTAGCTGTTTCATGCCACATGGAAACATTTCAGTAGTACCACCAAAATAAGGAAAACCGGTACCTCTTCACCCCTTCCCTTCCCTCCACCCTAGTGCACTCTGGCACAGTGGAACACTTTTTCTAAAAAAAACAAAACAAAACAGCAAAACCAGAAGGGCAGACATTCTGAAATGAGCCATTTAGTACTATCAAGAAAAAGGAAATTTTAAAAAAGTACAGAATAAAATTTAATGGAAACCTAATCAGTTGAGTTTCCAGTACTGTGGGAAATGCCAACACCAAATTCAGCTCTGTTATTGGCATTCTCCCCCCTCTTCCAGTTATACACACTCGCATCTCACAGACACAGCAGCAAAAAGGAGAAGAGCTGTGCAGCTGTGGGAAAAATTCCCATGTTAAAAGACCAGGACAACACACAAGACTAACATGGAAGGTTACTGTTCCGTTGAACTTCCCTATAATTATTCATATATTTACAAATCACTTTAAGCTCAGATTGTAGGGTACTGATCAATCTGAACTCCTCTCAGAAACCAGTACAGACTCAAAAGAGAAAAGCCATCTGTAGACATTAATGCTTAAAATAGGTGTCAAACCCTATTGATCAAGGCAGAGGTGTTTAATTATAATGTTTAAATAATTATGAAGTTTAAAAATATCTACACAGAGGCAGAAGCAGGTCTAGAGGGTTAACTCTATCTGGTTACTTTCTCCTCTAAACAGATACAAGAACTAGGAACACTTTCACAACATCTGGAATTTTCCATGGTTGTCCAGAAGATTTTCCCACTTCTCTTTCAGTGGGCTCTTTTAAAATACATTTGCCAATTGACTGCTTCTCCCAGCTCAGAGATGTCTCACTTCAGAGAAAAAATCACTCACTTATGAATACTCTACATAAACCACTGATGAGTGCTGTAACTGTCAAGCTGAACCCATACTATTTCCCACCCAGTGGAAAGCTAGTAGGAGGTGAGCCCTCTCACAGGCTGAGCTCACATTATAAAAGCAGCAGCAATCCCACTATAAAAGCTGGATGGAAGCAGTTGCCACAGCTGTAGTCACAGCTGGAAGAGTTCCATATGCAGATTAGCAGTGGCTTGAGATTTGAGACTTATAAAAGGCAGCAGTGAATCAGTTCCTGCAATATCAAGGGCTGATGTAATTCACTTAAAGTGGAGGGGAGGAGGGGGGAGAAGTGATCTGGGCAGGAAAGGAGAAAGGAAAACAAACATTTCCTTTTTATTTCACTGAACATTTATTTTGATTTCACACTGACCTGTGCACACCCTGTTTCCATCATGTCCACATTAAAGCCCTTCACTAATGCTTTAAAAATGACAGAGCAGAGGTACATGCCCTTAAAAGGGCTGCCACAGTGACTAATTTCTGATCTCACAGCCCTTTTGAGTCAATGTCTAAAATGCCCAGAAGGAAAGCAATGCTTTGCTCCTCCAGGGCTCTCTTCATGCAACGCAGGGAAAGCCAGTCAGTGCTCCAAGAAGATCCAAATCCACAGCACAGGAGAGAAGAGGTGCATGGGGCAGGGAAATGAATGCTCAGGTCTCATTTGGTCTGGAGCCAGGTTAGGGGCTGGGGATGAACCTCAGCTGATACCCAGGGAGTGCTCCCTCATCTGCTCAGGATACAAGCACCAGCAGAACAAAGGGGAAGACTCAAGCTCCAACCTAAACCCCCAATATCTTTCAACTTATGTACAAGAAGCAACTGGATTCAGATTTGACTCCAAAAAGCTTGACTGAAATTTAGTGAAGAAAACCTCTTCTACCTTTGGACAACAGTACTGCAAGTGAAGACACACAGTAATGTCCAATGTAAACAGACAGGTTCCTTGATGTGAGAAGGTTTTAATCCAAATAGATGCAAACAGATCTTAATTTAACAATAAAGTAACCTCAAAACAAGTGAAATTACTTAATAACAAGATAGATCTATGTTCACTTACCTTTTAAATCATCTACACTGCAAAGTATTTAATTGTTTCTAACCAGTATATCCAAAGAATTTCTCTCCTAGTTCTACAACACCCTCTACTTCCTCAAGTGACTTGGATTATTTCCCTAAAGTGTCATTAACTGCTTATTAATACATATATTCATGTTCTTATGACATTTATTTAGTGCATTATAAAAAGCTTTTTGTGTTTTGAAAGTGTTTTTCATACTAGTGGCAAAATTACAGTTAACCCTCTTCTAAAAAAACAATAATATCTGTAAAATTTCCATTCTGTATACATTAGCAAAAAACCCCAAAGAAAATGAAGACAACATCCTAACTAATTCCCTTGATATTCAGAATTTGCATTTACTGTCTGGGCAGCACTGACACAGCAGTTCTTCTTTTCATCTCCCACACAGCCCTAACGTAAAACTAACCACTGCTTTAGCATCCCACAGCTCTCCTGACTACACCAAGCAAACTCAGGTATTAAAAACCTGCAGTCATTTGCAGCAGAAGCACACAGAGGAGCAAATCTTACCAAGAGAGACAATCCTTGAGGGCACTAAAATATGGGTATCTGGATATAACACAAACAGCACAGGGTACAAAACAGACAGGCACCTTCCCAGTCTGTGCAGATTCCCAAAGGCCCTGCCCATTCGAGGAGGTGGAGCCATCCTGCAAAAAAACTGCACATTAATGTCTTTATGTTAATCATGAATTTATGGCTGATATTTTCTTGAGAAACCTTAGAGATGTGATATCCAATTCCCTCTGTATTTCAGAGGGATTTGGATGTCCATTTCCCGTTAGGTCTTCAGAAAAATGTCAGCCTACAAGAATTAAACAACATGTATTAAAAAGAATCTCAGCACAAAATGTATTTAGAAAGAACATCTTTCATTGTTTGGAAAGAATAATCTTTCCCCCCCAAAAAATCCAGGGGATAAAGTCTGCTCCTAAAAATCAAAATCTCATAAATGAAATCCGTAACTACTTTTCCTAACACAATGTGTTCCAAAGTACTTAATTTAAAATGGCAATATAAAGGTATGATTTGTCCTGTATTCCTTCTAGCATAAAAACACACCTGTTAACTAGACTGATAAATTAAATCTCACATTATTTGCAAAGTGTTTTGCTTTTATGTATTTTAATATGTTTTAATAGAAGAATGAGTTAAATAACATACTTGCATAGACTGGTAGTACTGTGCAACAACACCATAAGTTCTGTTACCACAGACATCAGTGAAGACCAGGAAATGGATATGGTCCTCTTTTGATTCAGAAGATACATAAAGTCCTCCTGAAATGAAGGCATCAACCAGATTTTTAATTACATATTTAACTACAGCTGTGTGAAAGACAATTCATGACAAATACTTCACATTGCCATGTCATTTCAAGAGAAATGTTTCATTTTAAGGGATTAAAATGTAATGTACAGTCCACTTGAACTAAAGGCTGTTACAGAGGCTGTAAGTTGCACATTACTGAAGAAGCAAAAATGGAATTATTCTGCATTTTCACTGACAAAATACAATGGGTTTAGATCACTTTTTTCCCTCAAGATACTAAAAAGATTTGCAATAATGACACACATATTAAAATTTCTCCAATTAAACCTGGAGGGAATATTCACTACTTCAGGTATATCAAAACACCAAAGGAAAAGTGAGAGAGTACTCAGCCATTCTGGGGTGAAAAATATTTTTTCAAGTGTGTGCATGACTGCACTTTACTCAAACCAAGATTTACCAACAAGGGCTAAAAAATAAAGACTGAACTATGGGTCAAGAAATATTTACATTAAAAGAGTTCTCAACAAGAAGCGTGAGCCCTCACGTACCTGGGAAGCAGAGCTGTGGCAAAGCAATAAGATCAATGTCCTTTGGAACTGTCACATCTTCTGTGTCAGGTGCTTTCTGCTCCCCGTTGAGGCTCTTGATATTTTCAATCTTGGGTCTCTCTTTTTTCTTTCGGAAGGACCGGCGTTTGCTTTTATTCAAGTTATTACCAGCATTAATCACCTGAACGTCATCTCTGCTGATAAACGGAGGCACAAATACAGAAAGAACTTCTGGATCAAGGGGAGGGAGATTTTTGAGTTTTCTTTGAGTGCCCTGTAAAAAAAAAAAAAAAACAACAAATGAAACAAACACTAAGTTGATACTCATCCTGGTACGTGGGGCTTTTTTCATAATCTTTAACTTTGGTTTTTCTCTACCTCTAAAATTTTGTGTTAGAATATATTTTTCTGCTTCCTAAATAATTGTTTTTTCCCATTAAGTTTTTGTTTTATGCGTGCTAATGCAAGGAAAATGGGCATTTTTAGCACACAAGGAATCCTTCATCATTCAAAATGCCCCATATCAGTATTATGCCTTTGGCAAAAGAAACTAACAAGTATCAAATACCGTGTTTCCTCCTTTTCAGTGTTAAGATATACTTAAGCTATACTTAAAATAAACACTGGCAATAAGAGAAACCAGGCAACAAATAAATGAAAAGAAAGAGAAACAGCTGAGCCTCTTAGATAAGTCTTTGTTCAACTTCAGGAAATGCTTCCTTTCAACTCAGAATAAATAACGTGTACCAAAAAAACCCCAAACAACACAAACAAGGATTTTTCACAAGACAACGCAATTAGCAAAGCACAATTAAAAACTACAATCATAGTAACAATAAACACAACTTTAAGACACTGAAGCCATGAGAATTCCTCCATATACTGATGACTCAGTGGAACAGGCATCCCAAAAACCAGTACAAAATTACAACATTTTTCGCAGGCAGCTTTGCAAAGCATGACTGGCCTGAAAGCCCTCGCTGCCCTGCAATGAAAAGCTGTGGAGGAAGTGATGAGAGAGATTTCCTTGTACTTGGGAGGACTTTTTGTATTCTTGACCATATAGCTGAGCCAAGTAGCTGCATTTCCAATTACTTCATTGCAATTTTAATTCTTCCTGCAAGGTTAAATAAACAAGTAAAAGCTGTGTTTAACCAACGGATATTTAGAAACAGGAAAGGCGAGCCCCACTGTGGTAAAAAGTTTCATTTTCAACTTTTTGCAAACATATTCAAAGATAGATGAGGTGAAGCACACATGCTGCTTTTATCACCAGATATGATGCAAGATGCTCCTTGAGAACCAGTGCTGGCCTCACTCATCATTTCCCTATTTTTTTTTAAATAGCCACAACAGAAAGCTCTGTTGCCAATCTCCCACTGTCCAGGTTTTGAGACAGAAGTCTCAGCTCTTACATCCCAGCAGATACACCCACTGATAGGGTTTTTTCCACATTTGAGCATCATAGGAAAAATGTGAAAGAATGCTTCATGATATATTAGTTATGGTATCTCAAATTCCATAAAATATTCCATATTTATAATTAGGATACTCTAAAGAAAATACTGCACTAAAAATAAGAAGTGAAAAAACACACTTCCAATGCACAAAGAGTCTGAAGTAGAAATAAATTGGAGTGGAAAATTTCAGGTAAGCACCCAGTGGGATAGTCAAAAGATAGGAATGACTTTAAAACCCATATCACAAATTGGGATACTGAGTGCCACATTCTCACATGCTAAGAATTTCAAGTGTCATTTCCTTAGCTGGCAGCTGACAAAGGCAGCGAAGAAACTGGAAACACAGATAAATTCACCATGATCACCCTCAAACTAACATGCAGTTAAACATTTCTGGAGCAAATTAAGAATTAAGGCTCATCCCTGAGGCTGTTATGCAAGAAAAACACAGACATACTCCAACAGAAACAATCTCAACTTGGCACATTTGCCCCACTGAGGTTTTCATAGAGTTGCTTTGACAGGGCAATCCCTGACTTAGACTGAGGCACCTCCATGCTCCAAAGTGCTGGATGGCAGTGGTTTAATGGCCTCACAGCCTAACAGCTCCAGAAATGGCAGATCCTTGATGTCTTGAACTACTACAGAGATATTAAACCCCATTTTTCCCCACAGAACAGCACTGTCAGCACTGTCACTGACCCACTGACTCAGTCTCCTGCATTTGAGTCAGCTCATATTAATGTCTTGGTCAAAGTCACATTTTCTTACTCCTTGAGTTCAGGGATAGTGAATAGGCAGCAACACAACAATATTCACTTGTTTCTGCTATTCTTTGAACATTTTCTCTTTTCTGCTGCTACTGTTACTTCTTCACTTTGAAATACTTCCCTTTTGTAACTTCTTGCTACCAAATCTCCTTGCATCATACATAGCTTCTTACAAACAAAACTGGGGGATTTTATTCCATCCCCATTTGCTGACAGTGTTCCTGTAACAGTGCTGCTGTAAAGGACACCGACACAAGACAGACTTTTACAATGACTGCACTATTTAGACAAACAGTAGTGTGTTGAAACCGCAAATCAGAGCATGACTTCAGCTATCTGGTGTTTCCTTGACCTCATTCTCCTCTTCCCATCACTGAAGAAGTTAATTTCACTTTGAATGTCATGAAAGAACTGGTTTCTTTAGCATATAATTAGGCAGGGAAAGTATGAAGCCTCAGAAAAATTAGATTGGGCAGGATAATTAGGTTTTAATAGCACCAAAGGGAATGGTTTTAAACCAACAGAGGGCAGGTTTAGATTAGATATTAGAAAGAAATTCTTTATTGTGAGGGTGGTGAGGCACTGGAATAGGCTGCCCAGAGAAGCTGTGGATACTCCATCTTTGGAAATGTCCAAAGTCAGGCTGGATGGAGCTCTGCACAACCTGGTTTAGAGGAAGGCATTCCTGCCCCATGGCAGGGGCATTGGAACTGGCTGATCTTTAAGGTCCCTTCCAACCCAAACAATTGTAGGATGAGCTCTGCAGATTTTTGTGCAACTCTTTGCTCAAACTAATGATAAGGTTGACATTAGGGCTGGCTGCATTTGGTTTCACTCAAGTTCCAGAAGTCCCTTTGGAAGGAAATTCTTCCTCCCTTATGCCCCAGTCCTCAGCACAGCTTCTTCTGGTCTCACTCTTGTTTGCCAGCAGTTCTCCAGTATAAAGGTACCCAAATGTGGGACAGTATTCCAGATGTGAACTCACGGGTTTTGAGTAATAACAGTAATAATCCCTTTCCTTTGCCTGCGAGCCACAGTCCTGATGATGCCATTACACAGTAACTTTTCAGACAATTACACAGTTACTTTTCAGACAACTACGCAACAGCTTGGGTTGGGAGGGACCTTAAATTATCATCTCATTTGAATCCTCCTGCCATGGGCAGGGGCATCTTCCACTAGACCAAGCCACCCAAAGCCCCACCCAATTTGACCATGAACACTTCCATGGATGGTGCAGCTGCAATTTCCCCGAGCAATCTGCCAGTGCCTCACCACCCTCACAGTAAAATTCTCCCTAATATCTAATCTAATCCTGCCCTCTGTCACCTGAAGCTGTTCCCCCTGTTCTGCCATTCCAGTTCTTGTCAGAAATCCCACTCCAGCTCTCTTGGAGCCCCTTCAAGTACTGAAAATGCACAATAAGGTGACCCCAGAGCCTTGTCTTCTCCAGGCCAAATGGCCTCAACTCTCTCAGCCTTTTCTCATATGAAAGATGCTTCTCTAATAATTTTTTGTGGCCCTCCTCTGGACCCAGTCCCAAGAGCCCCATGTCTTCCCTGTGCTTAGGACCCCACAGCTGTTTACAGCACTCTAGGTAGAGCAGAGGGGCTGAATCTCCTCCCTCACCTGCTGCCCACACTGCTTTGGATACAGCCCAGGGCATGTTTGGCTTTCTGGGCTGCAAGTACGTGTGGCCCAGGGCATGTCCAACTTCTCATCCATCAGCACTCCCAAGCTTGGCAGGGCTGCCTGCATCACCCAAACTGTACCAATATTAGGGATGACCCTGACTCAGGTCCTTGCACTTGGCTTTGTTGGTTCCCAGGGCTCCCATGGATTCACTTCTAGAGCTTTTCCAGGTGCTTTGCACTGCAACAAGCACACACTGCTGACTGATGCTCGATCTGATCACACCTCATTTCTTTCAGGCACTTTGACAGTCAGGGAGGAATTATAGAAGCAGAAAAAATTGTTTTGGGGGTTAAGTCTGCATCAGCAGGGCCAGAAAGCACGAGACAAGCTCTGCACCATTGTCTGTGGTGGGCAGGTACAGAATCCACTGATGGAACCTATTGAAGATCTGAGACATGTCACAGACAGGTTGCTTTATATATACATACAGATATATATATACAGCTTTATAGCTGTAGATAGCTTTGTCAAAACCCAGCTTTATAGCTGTAGATAACTTAGGGAAAAGAAGCATCACTTCTGTACTTTTCATTCGTAAAAAACACACACTTCCAGTGCTAAGAAAGAAATCTCTAGCTAAAAATAGCAGCCTTTGATCTTTTCAAATTGAAATCTCAGAGTGAGAATTTTCTTGGCAATAAGGATAAGCAATGGATGACAGCCCAGAAACTTCTGTTTCAGGAGTTTCAGTGGAAAACTACTTTTTTTTTTTTCCTGGAGTCCCCATCAACAACAGGTCAGCCATATAAAACTTTTCTTACCTTGGGGGTGGGCAATATCATAGTCTCATTGACTTAATTTACTTTCTCACTCCATGTTTCAGTATGGTTAAAAATGCACCAACACACTGTGAAGACCATAATTTGAAGCCCTATCAGGACTTTTACCCACTGTTTAAACTGTAAATACCATCAGACATCCACTACTTTCATTTGGAAAGTTATCTTCTCTCAGTAAAGTCTTTTCTTTCCACAGTCATAAAATCAGCCATAAAAACATATTCCACTCTCCTCATGTAGATAGTGCTGCAGAAATAAAAGGAAGTGGAGTAAAAATCTGTAAGCTTGCCCTAAGACAGTGACTGAAATCCCCATGGTGCAACAGCTTGCAGCTTTACTGAAGTTCACATCGACAAAAAAAGGGACTACTTTCTTTTCTGATACCTTTTTGTATCTAGAGCAAAGCAACAATTCATAACCTGCAGCATGATCGGAATATCAGAAAGCCTTCTGCTTTCTGTAGCTGATTTCTTATTTGTTGTTCCACAGGTTTTCCTTCAGAAAGCAGTGAGAACACACTGAGCAAACTGGAATGAATAAGAAACTCCCCTTCCTTTGGGTTCACTTCTCACACTTCTGATAAAACACCATGTACACACTGATTTCAGAAGTCTGGTGCTGACATTTAGGAACTATTTTCCCATTCTGAAGGTACACATGAATGAGATCCTGGAATGTGAACCTCTGCTTGGCTGTTATCACTTAAGAAGCTGACATCAGCAAAAGCTGCCTCCTGAGCGAGTGAACAAGCAACAAGCCCAACAAAGACTTCTTTATCTAACGCTATTAGAGCGCAATCAAATTCAAGTTTAAGCAGAGCAGTTGAGATCCCTGGGAGCTGTCTGGCTTTTTTTCTACACGTGCTGGCACCACAGCTCTTCCCACTGCGGGGCAGCTCGTAGGTAGGGAACAAACCCCTCAGTGCACTTGAACCAAGCAGAAGGTTCTGCTCCATGGAGGAGGAGGGTTGTCATTGTGAGCCCCCATGTGAATAATTATAAACAAATTATAAACCACATATTCAAAGCAGTAACCGACCCACCAGCTCCTGCCGTATCCATGTGGTTCAGGTTACGCCAAACTCACAGCACTTGAGCTCACGGGGATTTAGATCTCGTGTTTTCCTGAGGATACAAGTTACCAGGCTTTATTCTTTTGTTTTTCTCTCCAGCGGAAGACAGGACGTGGAGTAACACGCAGTAAAGAACGCATCGTTATGCGTTTTGCTGTCCTTGTTTATACAAACCTAAAGTGAGTTCTCCATCTAAACCCAGGCCTTTGGAAAAGTGCAGCTACCTCACACCGCTACCAAATTCTCCCTGCTTTGCTGACGTTCGCCTGTCAAAACAACTTTCTGCTGGGATATTTCAGCTCCACGCGTTGACAAACCCAGCCCCACGCACTGGCACCGCCCGCCCGAACCCCGCTCACCTGGAGCAGCGCCCGCACCCGCTCTGTGGGCGCACCGACCAGCAGACAGATCTCCAGCAGGCCCGAGGGTAGCACGTCCTCCATGGCACAGCGGGGACAGGGCGGCTCCTTCCCTGCGGGCACCGGCTCCTTCCCTGCGGGCACCGGCTCCTTCCCT
>CM031858.1:149812458-149835701 GCA_018697195.1 Certhia americana | reverse complement strand
TCCCTGCGGGCACCGGCTCCTTCCCTGCGGGCACCGGCTCCTTCCCTCCGGACAGCGGCGCCTTCCCGCCCTCAGCGCCGCCCGGTCCCTCCCGCGGCGTGGGGAGGAGCGCCCGAGGCCGGACACGGGGACCCTACCCGCCCGTCGCTACTCTGAGCGCTTTGATTGGCTGTCTTATCTGTCACTCTAAGCACTCTGACCAATCAGAATGGCAGAAGTTGTGGCGGGCCGGGCGGGGGGTGGGGTTTTGGGGTGAGAGCGCTGAGGGAAGGAGGGGCTGGAGCTGAGGTGCTCCGATCTTAGGGGGCGAGGTCTTAGGGTTGAGGGGTGAAAGATAAGAGGTGGGAGCTGAGGGGCTGGGAGCTGAGATTTGGAAGGATGAGGTGCTGGAAGATGATGGTCTCTGGGCTGAGGGGCTCAGGGTTGAGGGACTGAAAGCTGAGGGGTTGAGTGGCTCAGGGCTGAAGGCTAAGGGACTGAGAGCTTAGAGTGCAGGGCTGAGGGGCTGAGATACCACTGGCCCCGTTAAAAACTAGTGATGGGGGTTGTGATTTACAGTCATGCAATTTCCAGGTTGGCATAACCGAGGACTATAATATTTCCTAGTTTTAAGCAACAAGGCGGGGGCCTAACTCAAGCAAGAGGAGTCCCCAGTTGTTGCCCCATCCCTGGAAGTGTTCAAGACCAGGCTGGATGGGGTTCTCAGCAGCCTGGCCTAGCAGAAGCTGTCCCTGCCCATAGCAGGGACTTGCAACTTTATGCATGATCTTTAAGTTCTTTTTCAACCCAAACCATTCCGTGATTATTTCCTCACCTCATTTCACTGTCTCACCGGGACAACCCCTGGGAAAGGCACTTCCCGACTCAAGGTCGAGTTAATTTTTCTCCACGGGCTGTTGGCCCACAGGGGCTGAGGTGCCTCAGGGCTGCCCGTCACCCTGTCAGACACGGGTGATGTCATGGTCTGGCGCCTTGTTAAGCACAGCCATTCCCTGCTGTTTGCTGCAGGTGACTCCGCAGAAGTGTGTCACTTCAGCAGGACTGTGTCACTGCCACTACACACGGGAGTTCTCTTTACGTTACCACGGGTCACAGTTTCAATGGACTGTGACTGTGAGCACAGAGCTGGTACAGGCTGCGTGGTGTTTCCCGTCTGGAGCAGCAGAGGCACAGCACAGGGAACTCCGAGGTTTCTTCTTGAGCTGCTTAATCTAAATACAGCGTGAGTCACTCCGTGTGTATTGGCTCTGTAGATCTGCGCTGAGAGAATGTGATTCCTCTGGGACCGGAGCATAAAGTACGCGAAACTTGAGATCGGTTTCTCTGAAACTGGAGGTATGAGATAAAGTTTCATTGCAACCACAAGCATTTTTTTCTGGACTAGTGTTCAGGTATTTTAAATGCAAAAACATTCCCAGTCTAAATGGGTTCCAGGATTTCATGAACTTCTTGTCAGTTCAGGGGTCAAAACAGGTTTCCTCAAAAAGTATAAAGAACGAGGCAGTTTTATTATTTCATGGGAGTTTTATCTGAATGTTTGTGATATTAAGGCTCAGGATTATATGGCCTCTGGTTGTCTCAAATTTTGAGGAAGACACACATCTGGGATATAGGAAACTGTCCATATAGCAGTGACTAAAAGAAGAAAATTCATGAAAACCTGGAAGTTTGAGGGATCACTTCTCCAAAGTGGTAGAAGAAGATCTCAAAGCTCAAAGATTTATATTCACATACTTTGAGCTCATAAGGGATTGTTAAAATGATCTCTTTTAGCCAGGTCACAGAATCAGAGTGAGTCCTGTATTAAAGCTGTGACTTCTGGCTGAGGCCATGCAATAGGAATTGTTAACACTCACTGTTAAATGTTGGGCATCTCATTTTAAGTTTCACTTTTTAGTTTAGCTCTTTGTCACTGGATCATGTTACATCGACTGTTGCTTGAACAGATTTTTTACTATGAAAAGACTTTTTTCTGTGGAGTTTAAGATGATTAATCTCTATTTCTAAAAGATTATACCAGTCATATTTTTAAATCTCCTTTCCTGATCACTTTTGTGAATCCTGTCTCAAAAAATTCAAAATTTTCCCATCCCAGTGTTATTTTTGAATTAGGAACACCAAAACTGAAACTGTATTATTGTTGAATGCTCAGTGGTAAATCACATGGCTGTTTCAGACTGATATCCCCACCTAATTAAAACAGAGACAGACAGATACATGAATCATTCAGAAAGGGTGGAGTGTTTAATTAGTTATCCACTGCAACACCATACAGTTTTCCTAAGGTTATTACCTTCAACATGACAATCCTACATCTTACAGTGCTTGACCTATGACTATGGCCAAGCATTTGACCATAAGAAAATTACAAATGAGCCAAGGCTATTAAGCAATTCACGTCGCCCATAGTTAATTAATCTGTATCATGATTATCTTCTGATTTCTCTGCTATCTACAATGATAAATACTGGATGATTCTTGTTCATAATTAATGTAGCCCTCAAAGCAAAGATGCGGTGAAGTTATTATCAAAACAGAACTCCAAGATGAAATGTTAATCTGGTAAAATCTCAAGAACCCTGGAAGCACCTGCTATATAGGGTCACAGGTAAGAGACAAAATCATTCACAAAGAGAAGAATTCCTCTGTGCTGAAAGAAAGTCACAGAGTTGAGTCATTTTCTTCCTACAAAAAATTGTCAAGTGAGGAAGAAATGCCAGCTTTTAATATGTGTTTTCTTTTTGTAAGATCACAAATACAGTAGTGTGGTTGGTTGGTTGGTTGATTGGTTTAACTCTCTGAGGTGGTACTGGGCTGCTGAATGCAGAAAAATCTGCTGTTCTTGATATATCTTCAACATGTGAAAGGCTTTATCAGACCTACAGGGCCATATCTGAATAATTAAAGATTCTCTTGGCATAGAATCTAATTTACCTTCCAAATAGAGTGTTTCTGTTTTAGCCAGACTGCTCTGCTAAGAGGAGAAAATAATTTCACCAGTTGTATTTCTTAGATGTGGTCTTGCATATGAAATAACTGAGTCACCTGCTGCATTGTAGATGTCTACACTGCAAACACCTCAGTCCTGAGGGATGTGGGCCAGATGAGGAGTCAGGACTCTGAATTTCAGGAGAGCAGATTTTCAGCTCTGTAAGGAGCTAGTGAATGGCACCCCCTGAGAAACTGCCCTCAAGGAACTGAAAAGAGCTGGCAGCTCTCTGAGGACAAAATTCTTTGAGTGCAAGAGCATTTAATTCCCAAGAATTAAATTTCCCAAGAATTTAATTCCCAAGAAATGAAGCGAGGAAGGCAGGAGAATGGCGTGGGTCAGTCAGGACCTCCAGGACCACCTAAAGTGTAAGAAAGAAATGCACAAGCATAGAGCAAGAGACAGGTGTGCTGGGAAAAATACAGGGACACTGCCCAGATACATAGAGATGGGATCAGGAAAGGCACAACTGAATGTGAATTTGTCAAGGGATTTTACAGGTATGTTGGTCAAAACTGGAAGATTAAAGAAAGAGTCTACACTTCTCCTGGCACACACAGATAAATAAGACAGGAGAACTGCAGAAAAACAACATGGAGAAATCTGATTTTCACCCATGCTTGTGCCCCTTTCCAAACAGTGCTGAAAACTGCACGTTGACTCACTGAGGACTTGTGCATCCTGTGGAGTTTAACCTGATGGCTGTAAGGTCTGCAGGAATTTTCATTTTGAAACTGAGTACTGACATCACTCATGTTCTGCAGGTTTGTTGATGGATAAATCCCTTTCTTGGGCTTGTGATCAAGCTTGTGGCACAGTAGTATCTGTAGGTGAGAAATGAAACTCAGACCACTGCCAGCTTTTGCTGCCTGGCTCACAGGAAGATACATTGTCCAGAGAGGTGATGGGTGCCCCATCCATGGAAACATTCAGGTCAGACTGGACAGGGCTCTGAGCAACCTGGTCTAGATGAAGATGTCCCTGATCATTGCAGGCAGATTGGACTTAGTGACCTTTAAAGGTCACTTCTAACCCAGACTATTCCACAATTTTGATTTCTTTGTCTATGCTAAGCATGAGTGCATAAATAAGAAATCTTTATTCTGTCCAGAAAGAACAGTGTGTTCTGGCCAAAGAGAAGACAGGACACACAGCTTGACCTGTGCTGCTCTAATACATATCAAACAACTCTTTGCAGTCTGGAAGTCCATTTAAAAACACCACCTCTCAGGATTTTAAACTCCGTATCTCTAAATACAGTTCTTATGTTCTTATCATCAAGGTCATTCATAAGGTGAGTGATTTATTTTGAACAAAACTCAGGGAGTCACGTTGACACATTCTCTCCAACGTTAGCATTTCTCATTTTCTATTCCTTCTTCCAGAATAATGAAGCAGGAGACTTCTGGGAATGCAGTGAAAGATCTTTACTGACAGACCTAACATTTCTTTCATTCAGGACAGTTCACTTTCTAAATTTACACTGAAATTAGCAACCAAGCAACTACTGACTATGCAAATCAAATCAAGATTTTCAAATTAGGGCTCTGCACAGACTTAAAATTCCTCTCTCAGTGCCTCAGAGGCTTATTGCCATTCTTAATAATGCTACAAAAACCTACTATGAGAATTCTTTATTTTCAGGTGTTGTCCAACTGAGTGCAATGACTTTGGCCTCAAAATTATTCTGTGAGAGATCACCAGGTTGAGCATAAACATGTCAGATGGGAAGGAGAACAGTTCAGAGATCTCTGCACCTATTAACAGTTGCATTTACATCTTCTTTCTTTTTTTACTTGGCTTGTCTGGTTTGTGCTGTCACCATTTATGGTATTACTGGATACATATTTCCTGCAACATTGACTGTCATTTATCATACATCTCTTTAGGACCACATGGATGGGTTTCACTGGCATTACAGAAAAATGCCAGCATGGAGCAGGTTTTACAATGTGTCAACATGTGGGATTTGTGTTCTCAGCTTGAACCTGCCCGTGTGCTGGAGAAGCCACCTACTGTCTCCTATTTCCTCAGCTCTTGACCTATGGAAATGCACTCCCAGTTCAACCTTTTGCAGGGAAACACGCCCCTTAAAGCTCAGATCCCTGTGATTTATCTACATATGTCAAAGGATTTTGTTGTGTTTCTCTGTCACCTCTGAGAAAGGCAGAGCATGTACTAAAATCAGGCAGCAGAGGCCTGGAGCTGTGCTGTTTCCATCCTCAGAGGTTTTCAAGAAGAGACTGAAGAAAGCTGTGAGCAAACTGGGCTGACTTGACAGCTGACCCTGCTTCATGCAGGAGGTTGGACTACAGATCTCCCGAGGTTCTCTCTGACATGGATGACTCTGTCATTCTCGGGAGCTGTGTGCACTAACACAGCAGGACGGTTAAAAATTTGTATATGAAGAAAACAAGATGTTAGAATTATAGCAAACAAAATAGGGAAAATCCCCAGCCAGTTGTACAGTCAATGACCTTTCAATGGACACAATCTTTCTGTGATGGGATAACTGAGTCCCAAGGAAATGGCTTTGGGTGTCAATGCAGCACTTATTTCTCATCACTTATTTCTGATAAGGAGGCTATCTGTTGTTTTATTTTTTAAAGAAAAAAAAAAAAATGGTGAAAGTCCTAGGAGGGAAAAAAAAAGAGATTAGCTTTATCACAGCCCCCGCATCTAGAGAGATATATCAACACAGAGCTGTCAGACCTTGGCAAAGAACCAGACTAATGTGAGTGCTCTGAATATTAGAAACACTTTGCATTGTAGATACTGTGAGATATTCCCGAGGCTACAGAAGAGCTTATTCCTGAATCTCATCACTCCAGGGGCAGTTTTAGCAGTGTTTTATTTATGTGGGATGTATAATGTGTCCCTCAAATCTGACTGGCTTAATATGACATTTATTATACTTCCAGTTCTTTACCATCTGGCACAATCTCAGGCAGCCAAGGAGATTTTTGCAGCTGCTTTTTATAGTAGCATTAAGATTTCATAACATTTGTTCTTTTACAGCATTGCTGTAAGAGAAGTGCAGACGCAGAATTCCTGAAGTGGTGGGACAAGAGAAAGAAGAGGTCAATTAGTGCACAAAGATTTTCAGTCAGATACAGAAAATAAAATTTCAGATAGACCAGGTTTTGTGTAATAGCTTCTTGTGTACATCCCTGTAAGAAACCTTAAAATACATCAGCATAGGTATCATCATCCATAACTATGAACTGCTTTTTGCTTTTTTTAATTTAATGAAACATGCTTACTTTTTCTCCCTGGAATCTGGGGAATCTCTTGAGATACTCCACTGTGTTCAGAAAAGATCTATCAGCAGTTTCATAGCTCAACAAAAGCACCATGTAGTAAATTTCACCCTTAATTAATTTTAGCTTAGTTCAACACATATTAAAAACCAAACACTTTCCTCTCTTGATTTTTTTCTAGCAGCCCTTACTTCACTCTTTTTATGAAAAAACAGCATATGTAAACAAAATTACCTTTGTTACATAAGAAGCAATCTTCTCTAAGCTGGTGAAAAGGTTTTTCATTTTTAAATATTCATATAACAAGGCTGTTGAAGAAGATTAATCCAGGCTTGGATCCAACCAGAATAGCCATCTTATTTTCCATGTAAAATAACCAGCTTCCAAGTGACCTCTGCTTATCTCCAGATAAAAAATGCTTTAAGAAGAACCACAAAAAGGCATCACAGAGCAAGTATCCTTTAGAGCAGCCTAATACAGAGAATTCAAAGGTATTAACCCATGTGGCTGTGGGTAATGTGAGACCATCCTAGCTTGTCAGCATTCCATGCTGCCGCTCCTCATTCCTAGCAGACAGTGCTACATTGTGGAGCAAAACCTCATGAAAATCTTTTTGTATGCACAGAAGGGACAGAACAATCTCTTATATCCAAAGCTAGGAAGGTGTGGACTAGACAGTGGACCACAAGGTGGTTGAAAACTGCCTAGACCATCAGTTTCAAAGGATTGAGATGAACAGCTTGAAATCTGACAGCTGAGTGAATGGTATTCCTCAGTGTTTGATAGATACAGGGCTAAAAATACTTGGCATCTTCACCATGGATTTGGACCATGGAGTGAAAGATGTTCTCAGCAGGCTGGGGATGCCACGGTGGGTGAAGGCTGAAGGGTGGAGTGGCTGTAAAAAAAGCTATGGAGAATCCAGGTGCCATTCTCCTGAAGAGAGGTCATAAAGAAGAGCAAAACAAACTCAGAGGTACACAGTGGCACACTAGAGACAACAGTTGAAAGCTGCAGCAAGGGATTTTTGATTGAATACAAGGAAAAAGTTTTCACCATGAGAATGATTAATCACTTCAGCAGGTTCTCCAAGGAGACAGCGTGACCTCCTTCTTTAGAAATTTTTGAAACTTGGCTGGATTAGATTGCAGAGCAACCAGATCTAACTTTGAAGTTGTCACTGCTTTGAGCAAAGAGTTGGACTAAAGACCTCCAAAGGTCCCTTCTAAACAACATTTGATTTGATTCTTAAATTAAGCCCATATTTCTTTATTTGCATTCAAGGTTCCTTAGAGATTTAACAGTGCAGCAGACAGAGAACAAAGTTCAACTATTTGCATGGCTAAACATATCGTCTACTTTTTGGTGTACTGGTATAGCACTATAAAAGGAGTGTATTTAAATATTGCCTGACATATCAAATATAGTAATTAGGCACATGTTGCTGTGTCATGTATGACTGAAACTGGGCAGAACATAACCTCATAAATAATTAACTCCTAGTTAATCATGTGTCAACTTCTACAGTGAGAGCAAGGAGGATTCTGCACAACTTTTAGACTTTATAGAGAAAAGGGCATTTGTACAAACACTACCCAATAATCTGTGCTTGTTTTCCATGTTGTGCTTCAAATGTTTAAAAAAAAAAAAAAAGAAAACAGCAAAATTTGGGTTGCAAACCTTAACTGACAGTGTGTCCTCACTGTCTTGTTTTCTGTGGTTCTTGTTTATTCCTCCATAATGGCTATTTCAGTAGGACAACCAGTTAATTGAAGAGCAGAGAGAATATCTCACCTACCAGGGTGAATTATTCATCAAAAATATTTTAAGAAATAATTTTTAGAGCACAGTTGAATCTAATGCTGTTTTCCTTGTTTCAATTTCTTGTTCTTTGGTGGTTGGAGAATTTTTCAGAGGTGATTAACCTGTAATCTTCTATAAGAAAAACCCACCAAAGTATAATATTTTACATTAGATAGTAACATAACCTGACATAAAGGAAATGACTGAAAATTGTAAAAGTGGGTAACCTTATGTCCAATTTTCAAGTGTCAGAAAGAGCAAACCATCAATAACATCTGGCCTTCCTAGTGCAGGATGATTCTCCTGAAGGGTGGCTCTTACTTTTCCGTGTTTGCAGAGCACACACAACTCCAGGAGCCCAGTTTGGTTACCTGCCAGGTTATAATATGTTACAGGAGTGTTCATGGTGACTGTGGGAAAAAAAAAAAAAAAAAAAAAAAGGTCTTTTATTTTATTAAGAAGTCTTTTACTAAGAGAGGTCTTTTATTTGTTGTGAGGGCAAAGACAGTTACTGAAGTGGAAAAGGACTTTGTCATATGATTTGAGAAAGCTTCCTCCTAAGAGAAGCAGTGACTCAGAAAACACTGCTCATAGCTCCTGTAATATTGTCACCAATGCTCTTCACCTACTGAGAGTAGAAGTGATGTAATATAAAAACATACAGAATTATCGTTTGTATTAAGTAAGTTTGCATGAAAAACTAAAACCAGATATAGCCCAAGCTAGAGTTAGAAATAAATTTATTAATACTTTTACAGAAAATGGTAATTACTTTTATGTCCTGGCTAAAAAATATTTTGTTTTGAATTTCCTCGTTGTGAAGACTGAAGGCATAAAAACCAACGTTTTCTTATCCATTCTGTTCCTAGCTACATTTTTTTGTATTGGCAAGTTCACTTGCTGCATCTTTCCTAAAATTAAGCCTTCAGCCTCCTTATTTTTTTTTTTTTTTTCTTCAGGATCAATCCCACACAACTCATTATCGCATTGCAACCTGAGACTGGAAATGCCTGAGGGCGGGAGGCGTTCCTCAGAGTGGAGCTCAATCATCCTGCAGTGCAGGGCACCGGTCCAAGGCTGCGGAAACAGCACAACAATAACCAACTGCTTTCTGGTATCTCTGTTAAAGTTCTCCATTGTTTTAAAGGAAAGCTGGTTTCCATCTTTCAGCAGATTCCATTTTGGCCCTTTCACCGAACGTGGCTGGAAGGGACATTATTATAAATTGTGAAATACGTAATTCTGCATTGTCCCTGTTGCACCCAAGGAGAGGTGATTTTTAGATCATGTTAGGAATGTGCAGTTTGGCACAGCCGTGTGAGGCATTCCTTTCTTCAGCCACTGCAAGTTGCTCATAAGTCAAACAGCCAATCATGCACTGATAGAATCCATGTGTCTTTGATGACCACAGCACATACTGCTCATAAAAGCTGGTTCAATGAAATTTCTGGTGTCTTTCCTGTCTTTCTGTGGCTATAATTACAAAAAAAATCATTGTTTAATTGAGAAAACACATTAGTGGAGTACATAAATGAATCTACAAACAGATTTTCCTGAAAAGTCTCTTCTTTCATTCACATTTCCCTAGGTTTTCTCCCACATTTAACAAGATTTTTTCATGGAAGCTTTCTTACAGAGATTTGCTGCCAATATATTGCAGCACCACTAGAGAGCTGGCTGACTTGAACAAGATACAATCACCTCTTCATAATGACATGCATGGTTACCCCTGCAAATCATGCAATTATGATAAAGATTTCAAAGGAAAGAAGGTAATTTATTTATCCACTGTCCAGAAACATTCAGTCTCTTGTGGAGCAAAACCTGAATCTCAATATGGAAGTCTTTAGAGTAACTGTAACAAGACCAATCAGCTAACCAGGAAGGAATCAAAGACATTATTGTTAAAACAGTGCCAAGATCAGTGCTACAGGGCACTGTGTTGCAGTATAGAGTTGCAATATGCTATAAAGGCTGCAATTATTTCAATATCAACATCTTTAAAAACCAGCAAATTTTGTTTGGGAGACTGCAACCCTTGAGTTTCCAAGTGATCTGGACCTTTCTAATTCTTGTCAAATAACAACAGCCAAGCCTTCTGTTTTTCAGCACAGCCAAAAAGCAAGCATTAAACATAAAAAAAAACATTAAAGCTTTGGCACTGAATGGAATTTGTAATTCAGCACTAAGCCAACTATTGAATTTATTTTTCCTAGCACCTAAATACCCCATGGGGATTATAACACCACTGATGCTCGGTGCCCCACAGCCCCATGGCACAGTCTTTTCTCTGAAGAGCTTACAGAACCCACGTCCAAGCAACATGGGCTTGTTTTGTCTTTATTCTCCGAGTACAGATGGCGTTAGTTCTGCTAAGTTAAAATAAATATCAGAATTTAAATATAACAGCCACATCATCCAGACAAGTGATTGCATAAATATGCAAAGCCTGTGGCCTTGCTTTCATATTAATTTTAACTGCATCTCACTTGCAGCATCAAGCAAGGTTTTCTCGTTATTATCTTTCACTACCTGTCTCATTTCAGACAGCAAAGCCAACCTCAACACATTCTATGTTAACAGGACATCCATGGCTACCTCTGTAGTCAATAACAGAGATCTGAAATGGTGTGCTTACCTCTCCAGCTGCTAACAATGGAAAGGAGAAGGTGCATGAGATGAAGATTCAAAAGTTGTCAGTGCATAACCAACAGCTACTGATTTCTGCTTTCCCATTCTGTTCAAGAAAGAAGGAGAGTGCCCAGCTCTTCATGGCTTTCTCATGAGATTTCTAGCTCAGGTCATCTCATTCATCCTGTTTCCTATGCCAGGGAGTGTTTAGTCTCAGCCAGGCATCTGTTCTCACTCCCTAGGATGACAGGTCAGATTGCCTGTGATCACAGTAACCCTGAACTATGCATGCTTGAAAAATGAGGCCTTTTAAAGTATCCTCTGGTTTCAGTGCTCAACATTTGTTAAGGTTGTTTTCACCCTGCAGCTAAAGCACCACTGAAAAGCATAATGGAAATGCCCAGTGAATAATTTTGTTCTTTGTAATGTACAAGACCCTTTCTGATTTACCACAGGGGAACATGCAAGGTTTCTGTGAAAGCAAAGGGTCAGGATGGATGCTGAGGCCATCAGGTTTTTCAGTTGTACAGAGTTTACAGAGTTTACAGATTGCCTGATCCTTACCTTTGGAAACTGAGCTCACACTGGCTCCTACAGAAGCCATTAGAACTTGTACTCCATTGGTGCCTAAAGCCATCAGGATCCAGATTTTGTTAAATGCAGTATAAACTCAAAGTGTTTTCCCTAGGGAAAGTGTTTTTCTCTCCATCTTTCCTCACCCTCATTGCATATTCTGCCTCAAGGCAGAATGCAAGCAGTTAGTGGTAGCTGTAACATGACTGCTGTCATGTGAACACATCTCACTGCACACTGTGGGGATGCCAATGCTGATTTCTCTTCATATTTACAATTTCGGGACATTCAGCCACCCCCAGTAATGGTTAAGTCCTAATTGCAAATTAGTCTCTAGTCTCCTGTCCTGCAAATCATCTACCCATCCAATTTTAATTCCTTCTAGTTGATAAAGAAAGGTGAAATTCCCATTCCTGGTCACCCTGTCTAATTTCCTTGCTTTGAGCAGGAAAAGCTCTTTTTTTTTTTTTTTTAATTAAGCTAGACACCTCCAGAGTTCCCTTCCAACCTGAGTTTTTATTTGATCCTACATTTTATAAGAGATGGTGTACTCAGTGACCATATCCAGGTGTTGTTCAGTGGAGGAGCTGCAGGGGTGGTCCCTGTGAGAAGAGACCAAGGACTCCCCTGTGTCAGAGCCAGCTCCAAAATGGACCTACCACAGGACAAAGCTGGGACAATCTGCTACACTGGTGGCACCTTTGGGAAGACAGTTAAGAAAGGACAAAAAATCTGCACAGCAGCTGAGAAGAGTGAGAAAAACATGACAGAAGCAACACTGTAGACACCAAGGTTAGTGAAGAAGGAGGGGAGGAGGTGTTTCAAGGGCAGATTCCCTTGTAGCTCATGGAGAAGACTGTGCAGCTTGTCTCCCTGGAGCCCATGGAAGATCCCTCTGGATCTGGTGGATGTACCCTGAAGGAAGCTGCAGCCTGTGAAGAATCCACACCAGAGAACTCTGCAGCTGGTGGAGAGGGGCCCATTCAGGAGCAGTTTTCCAGCAGGGCCTCTGTTGGAACAGTCTGTTCCTTATGGTCTGTATCCCATGAAAAGGACACACACTGGGGCAGTTCTTGAAGAGCTACAGCCCACGAAAGGACCTACACTGGAGAAGTACATGAAGGATTCAATCTTGTTAGAGGGACTCCACACTGCAATGGGGAAGAGTGTGAGGAGGAAGAAGCAGCAGAGTGGAAATGTCATGGGCTGACCACAACCCCTGTTCCACATCCCCCTGCATTGAACAGAGAGAGGCAGGGGTGTAGAAGAGTTCGGAAGAAAGAAGCAAAGTTGAGCCTAGGAAATAGGAGAGAGTGGGAACAAGGTGTTTTCAGCTGTATCTTTTCTTCTCACTATCATGTTTTATTTTTAATTTGCAATAAATTCAAATGGTTTTCCCCAAATAGTTTTCCATTTGTTTTGCTCGTGATGGTAACTGGTAAGGGATCTGTCTGTCTTTATCTTAACCTGTGAGCTTTTCCATCTCATTCCTGCCCCCATACTGTTGAGGAGGAAGAGGGAGAGCAACTGGGTGGCATTTGTCTGCCAGCCAAGGTCAAATCCACCACTGCAGAGACTGAAATAATAAAACTTCCAGTTGTCAATTTAAATTCTTTCAATTGTCAGTTTAAGTTCTTTGCTTTCATTGCTGTTTTTTTTGGTGGATAAATACAAACTTGATACATGTAACACAGATGATTTCTCAACAGGTTAAGAGAAACAAGAACCTAGTAGCAAGGCAGTACTAAAGGCTGGTAAACCAGAGTTACTGCAAACTGAAGAACTGACTGGTATCACCTCCAAAGGTGAGCAGGAGTCATTGCTATCTACCTTCCTCCACTGCAGCTATTTTCTTTTTAAGTTTTAATCCTCTGCTCTCACTAGTGTCCACTTTTTTTTCTAGAAACAGGAGAAAATTACTTCTGGTAGGACTGAAAGGAATAAGGAAAATACAAGCTTGGAAAAAGGCTGTACACATTTACTGTGAGTGTAGCATTTATCTTACATGTGTTGATGAAACCTACTTTGAATGTTTCAAACTGGGTTCTTGCAGATCAAATAGAAACAAATCTCCCAAACCTCAGCAGCTGCAGAACAGTTACAGGCCCAATGACAATTAAGGAATTAGCAATGCTAAGTGAAGACTGTCCCAGTGGATTTGCAATTAGATATTAGGAAGAAATTCTTTACTGTGAAGGTGCTGAGGCACTGGCACAGCTTTCCCAGAGAAGCTTTAGATGCCCCATCCCTGAACGTGTTCAAGGCCACTTTGGATGGAGCTCTGAGCAACCTGGTCTGGTGGAAGCTGTCCCTGCCCATGACAAGGGTTGGACTGAAATGAACTTTACAGTCCCTTTCAACCCTAACTTTTCTGTGATTCAATGATAATGATTTTCCTGGGAAAGAGAGGGGAAATGCTGTATGCTATTGATGCATTTATATGACAGATATGACAGATGTTTCTGGCACCCTGTAAGCATGAAGGCTCTTCCTGGAAGGAGCCTGCTTTTGTAAGGGTGTGCAAACATCCTGGATGCAGATCATAGAACTATAAACGCTTTTGACTGGTGTTGTAGGCCAATGTGGCATAAGAAAACAGTTGTTACTCTGTAACCAGATAATACCTATCTTCCAAGACTACACACAAAAACCAACCCTGCAAAAGCTGGTGGCAGGTAAGGGTGTTCCACAGCATTTGAATTTCTGAGCTTCACTGACAAGCAGTTTTTTGTGTTAGCAGGCCAAAGCAAGTGTTCTCTGCAGCCTGTAATGCTTCAGGCCTGTAGATACTGCTTACACCCAGCAGGATATAAAGATGATTGCTCAGTTTTTAAACTGTACTTCCTGCTTGTAGAGCAACTGTAGAGCAACTTAGACCAGTATTCAAACTGACATTGAGGTGAAACTACTGAGAACAGAAGGAGCTTAGACTGTATTTCAGCTTGGATTCTTCAGATGGTACCTAAAAATTGATGTGATAAATCTCAGATTACTTGTTCTAATAAGGGTACAGAGACACAAGAATAAATAATACATACATATGGGAAAATTGCAAGGTTCTCAAGAAACATTTGCATCTCTGCATCTTTCCAGCAGTTCATGAGAAGAAAATCCCACACTCGAAGTCATCTGTGCATTCAGTGCTTAGTCTGTCATTGGAATGACTAAGCAAATGATTATGGAAGGTTTTCTCACTTTTTTTGTTTTGACTGCTAACAATTACTAAGACTGGCAAATGACTCTGCCTAAGAGGTTAGGTCAAAGTTCATAGTTCAGATGAATAATAACTAACAAGCTGGATTTTCCTTCCCTGACAGCCCACTCATGTTGAGTAGTACCAGCAGCATTTTCTGTGTGATGCAGAGTAATGCTGTTATTTGGTTCCTCTGGTTTAGAAATAAAATAATTCTATCTGCACCTGTCTTCACCATGCCTCCTGTCTGTAATATCACAAGGGAAAAATCAGTTTGCAGCTTTCTTCTCTGTCAGGCAAACAGTGTTCGTTGCCATTGTGCCTTGACACTCAGGACCTGAGCTGCCTTCTTTGTTTCACATCTGTGCAGATAAAGCAGGTGCAGTAGCTCCACAGGATTTATTTTATCCAGCTTATTTACCTCACTCCATCTGTTCAAAGCAAACAAATATTGTGAACAGGGCAGGTAAAAGGCTGAACTTGATGTACAGAAGTAATTACCTCTGTTATATTTTATTCAGCTAGTGGTCTTCAAATTTAATAAACAAGGAGATCTTTCAGGCACAGATGAAGAGTGTACTTTCTTCTTTTATTCTTTCTTTGGCGTGTAAGCACATCCTAAATGGAGGCAAGGAATTTCAAAAGTACCTATTGGTTTTGACTCTTTTTTATGTATTGAGTTTGAAGTAGCTAAATAGAAATTTTCAGAAAGGCTGCCTCTGTGACTGTGGTTTCAGCCAGTATAAATTGGAAATGTATGGCTATCGTGGCTTCTTGGCAGCTGAGGACATCTCTGAGGAAACTTCAGTGAAAATAATTTACCCTTTCTCTAAAAAACAGAAATCAGATAAAATACAGTTGAACTGTGGACTTCCCATCCCTTCTCTTCTACTGCTGATAACAGAGGAGAAAATGCTACAATTATTCCTTCCTGTCAGAGTGTAAAATCAAAGTCCTGTTTTCTCCTAAGAATCTACTTGGAATGAACTGTTTCTTACAGCTGAGCTCTCGGGTTTTCCCCACCGCAAAGTACTCCTTTTATCTTCCTTTTTATGTGCAGTGTCTTCCAGCTGAGAAAATCCCAGGTCCTTTTCTTTACAGCCACTTAACTCTTGGGAGGCCTGATCTCAGATTGCTCTGGAAAACTGCCTATTTGATTTTCTTTGAAACTCAGCAATCCTGTTTCAGGGTTCATAGAGACTTAAAAAAATTTTGACTTGATAAAATACCCCAGCATAGGTGTCCGCAGCCACAGAATGAGCTCCTGACTGAGTTTGCCTGAAACCAGAGCTCAGGACTTGTTAAATTACTTTAACATCAGCCTGCACAGATCATCAAACCCACCACCTCCCTTCAAGGATAGGGAAATACTTCCCATGTCATAATCTCCCATTTTGATGTGGGGTGATCAGACACATAATTGTCTGGAAGAGGAGGAATACTGTTCTTCTGTGGGCTCCAGCTCCGAAGGTCACGAGGAAAAGTCAGGAGCCATTTCAATTGGTAATGACAGAAAATATTCATTCAAATACATTTAGTGTGTCAAGTGGCACTTTAATAATCCTTTGAGGGCAAGATGGACACAGCTGCAGGCAACTGCTTCTGTCTAGGCAGGAATAGGGCATGGAGGGGTCACATTTGCTCAGGCCTGAATTATCTTGCACAAATCACATTAGAAAGATTTTTCTAAAGGCTTTTTGAAAGAGATCAGATTTGACAACCTCAAATTCAGCTCTTTAAACTAGGACAGAGAAAATCTCATAAGTTTAAGAAATAGTAATAGACAAATCTTTGCAGTAATTCAAAGGGATACAAAACCTGGAGGGTCTGTTTTCTGGGAAATGTATTCAAGCTGCTGTTATATGTCACAAATAACTGCAACTTCATACAATGCCTTTTTCAGAGTGGTTCTCCCAGTTGTCTTCACTACAGACAGCAGATGAAGAGTGTTCAGGGTCAGTGGGCCATGTCAGGAATTGCCTCTGAGAAGTTTTATGAGATTAAAAGTCAGAGTTCTTTGACAGTTATTTTCTGTTCCAAATAATAGTTTCAAAACCAAATTTGATGTGGGTTTAGCTATGATGTTTCCTTCATTACAGTTCCTCACTTCTGCTGAGATGGGCTTACTGCTTTGACAGGAACGTGCTGGCTCTAAGTCTTGCTGTGTATTTTTGTTCTTCCATGCCAACACACATAAATGGTTCTCTCGCCCCCAGTGAGATGTCTTTTACTTCCTGAAATCAACACACACTGTACTGAAGTCGAAGCAGCTACCAGTGTTTTAGCCACTGAAAATGAAAATAAAACCCAATCTGGTACAGCAGAAGCTGCAATTGCTAAAAAATCCCTTTGGCAATTTTCATCTTAATGATTTCCTTTGCTGATATCAAAAGGTTATGGCCTAGTAGCTTCCAATTTCTGCACTCATTGCCTGGCTAAAGTCATGCTGCCTTTTTAAAAAATGATTCAAAGACTTTTCCCTGGCTTGATTCATTTAACAATACTCTTCAATAGTATTTAAACAACTTAGACATGGTCATGAATTAACCTTTATAACCTCCATTACAAATTCATGGGTATCATACTTACTACACAAATTAGTTACTGTTAGATGTTCAAACAATCAATTTCACGCTTTCTCTCATGCTTTGGGCTTACAAAAATATTTACAGAGCTCTCTCATTAGCTTTTCTCAAATCCTTCATTAAAATTTCTTTTGCAACAATAGAGAAGCCTTGGCAACAGCTCATACCCTGTGCTGGATGCCTATCACACTCATCAGGATTGCTTCACCGTTGCCTTAAATTCCCTTCCGTGACTGTACCCATCTGTTGTTTCATGTCTTACACCACAAAAGCAATTTGGGGCAGGATTAGCTTTTCATTTCAGATTTTTATTGCTTCAGTCACAATGGGATCATTTTCTGTGACAGAAATTCCAACATGCAACATGCACTGCAGTGAACAAATGGGGAAGACAGATAGGGAAAGACAAAATGAGTTGCTCAAAATATCCTGTGAAAGCTGGGAGTCAGGGCACTATTCATCTCTCTGTGTTTGCATCCTTTTTCTCACAGCTGTCATCCTTCTCATTACAGAGGAAGTCCAGGCATTCTAGCAAGGATGAAAAATCAAATTAAAAAAAAAAAAAAAGGGGGGGGGGGGAAGATTACAATGGATAATTCTAGGGAAAGGGAAGAGTTACTCATCCAATTTCCCAAGAGCTCATAAATATGAGCCAAGCTCATATAAAGCGTGTCATGGGTGTCTTTAACCACTAGGAGCCGTATTCAGACCATCTCCCGCCTGTAACGGATCTGGCAAATTTTAGAATTTAGGTCAGGGGAATAGAACCATAGAATCAGAGAATCGTTTAGATTGGAAAGGACCTCCAAGATCACCGAGCCCAACCAATAAAAATCTAACACCATCCAGGGCTGCAAGATGCAGTAATAACCTATACCTCATTCATCCTTATGTTTGGGATTGCCCAGGAAGGTTCAACATGTCCCAGCCTGACCCAAGTCTAGAGCTTATGCTGTTTCCAGTCTGGCTTTACTCACTGTCCCAGTGCAATCCTATCACACTCAGCACAGACAGCCAGTAGTGGTAGAGCTGGAGGGAGGGGAAGTGGTTTATGCTGTATCTTACACAAAAACTTTAGCCAATATTTTTAAAGAGGGTTGTAGGCATTTCTAGTTCTGGAGGGGTTTGTAGCTGTAACTCTTTTCAGGATGTCACTTCAGCTAAAGAGCCAGTTTCATTTTCACCCATCCTCTTTTCACAGTACTCTGGAGTGGTGGCAAACATGGCTTGGTTGGGATTGTTAATTGCTGTGGTTTAATATACACGTTTTTCCTTCTGTTTGCCTGAAAACCTGATGAGTTGGCATTTGATTGTTTTCAATACCTGTTCTTGCAAAGCTTGGAATGTTCCTCCTTGGGGGATTTTGTAACTGTGATATTCACCATTTCAAAGCTCAGATACCCCAAATGACTTTTGAAAAGTATGCCAGGTCACCTGCAAAGTGCCTGGAATCTCTCTATCCACTGCCTGGTTACCAAACATGCTTGAAAATACGAAAGTTTCATGAAAAAAATCCTGATCTACTTTCCTCAATCAAGTTCTGTCCAGTGTGACCAATTTACACCCACAGGACAATAGACAAGCTGGTACAGAATTCAGAATCTCAGAAAATTATTTAGAAGCCAAAACTTTTATTGGATATTTTTGCTATCCAAGGAAGTCAATAAGAT
Source organism: Certhia americana (assembly GCA_018697195.1). Classification (NCBI taxonomy): domain Eukaryota; kingdom Metazoa; phylum Chordata; class Aves; order Passeriformes; family Certhiidae; genus Certhia; species Certhia americana. Next base: position 149,816,997 of record CM031858.1, on the reverse strand, counting down.
GCAAATTTTTAGATATCATGGGCATGATTTATCACAGCCACTTCCACAGCCTTGGCTACACTGGCCACCTCCCTGGAAGCTGAAACCCATCATCTCATATTTCCCAGACTACTACAAATGTGAACAGGGAAGATTAATTAATTGACACTTCAAGAGATATTTAATTTCTGTGTGATGCAACAGAATTGCAGAGCTGTGCAGTCCTCACATAAAGAATCAGCAGTTAATGAACACCTGAATAACCTACAGATGAAATTTGGTCCCATGAGGTTTAGAGTTCAACAGGAGTGAGCCAAACACCTCTAGCTACAATCACAGGTATGAGAAGCAGCAGCACTGAAGGCATCTTTAGTGAAGGATGTGTAAGAGAGTGACCATTGTGTGCTGTTTGGATGTGGGTTTGAACTGAAGTGCTTTGCAAACCTCCGATTAGAGGGGTAAATTTGGATGTTTTGTTAAGTAGTACATGAATTTTTTTGAAGATCAGACTGCATTTGCAGCATGGGGTATAGACACACTGATGGCCTTTTCTAAAAGGAAGCAGTGATGTAGCTGTGCACCAAATTTTTCTAAACCAGCTACAAAGAGAAATCTTCATGGCAACCTGCAAAACCTGTAATGTACCTGCACAAGTAATTTTTGAGCACCAGCACCAGCAAATCCTGGTTTCCTGAAGATTTGTGCCCTGATTGATTTTTTTTTTTTCAAACAAAATCACCAAGTGAAGGTTTTCCCATAATAGCAGCACCTACAATATGTCCTTCCCAGCTGGATTCTTCAAAGATGCATGAGTTTGCAATCTTTACTTTACTAGCTATGCTTACAGGTGCTTTGATTTTCTACCCATCTGCCTGTATCACGAGGGTGGCATGAACTTCTGTTCAACATTTTGCCCTTTTGTCTTATTTGACTGAAAACAGATGTAAATATTATTAGCAAGAAGAGGAAGGATGGGAAAATCCATCAGGTTTCATGGTTCTGCAAGTCCCCACAGAAAATCAATCAGAAAATAAGGAATTTAGCTCAGCCAGCATCGGAGAGACAGGAAGACACAGCTGTCATTAGAGAGAATGAAAATGCTCTGATGGTACAAAATAACAACAGTTTCGCTCTCTGTGCAGGTTTCTTTCTAGGCAGCACAGAATATCCAATCCTTTTCCTCTGTAATCCAGCACTGAATGGATTTTTTGCTCAGCTTGTACATGCTGTTGCTGTACTCAGGAAGCACCTCTGTCTTTATCTGATAACCTTATAAAAAAAGCAAGGATAGATAGGTAATTTTGCAAAATCTGCTTTTTATTTCCCTGTTTAGAGAAAAAAATTCTATTGAGAGGGCATGGAGAGAAGGGCTGACAACTTTGTGGAGACACACAAAACCCTCCTTTGGCTGCATTCCCAGTAGAAAAACATTCCCTGTCATGATATTAATTGTGTCACACACATCCACACCTTTTGTGCTCTCACAAGAGTTAATACTGGCTGTTGCAGATCCAGCTCTGGTGGAACAAGCCTCCCTACTCTTCAGGGTTAATGTCTGCAGACAAGTGCACAATCATTTATTTCTGCTCAGCTGCAGGGACAATGCAGACACAGTTATGTGCAAACAACTCTTCGCCTTGTAAGCAGCAAGTCACATGCCTGACATTAAGTGTAAATCATGTGCAATCTCATCTCTGACCCTTGTCAGAGAATCCCTGCCTACCCTCCCATATCTGAATGTACAGCATTAGGTGGCACAGAACACCTCAAGTGAAACTCTCCTTGGTTGTATTTGAGTAACAGACCGTAGTTCCTTTGGTCTTTATAGGCCAACTGGTGGGAACTGCCATATAGATCCCAAACTACACACAGAAGGAAGTGCACTTAAACATTTTACTATATTAATATCATTCTAACAACAGTTCAGGGACTTCCTACACAGACTTGGCAGAGCCTGGCCCCCATGGCCTGGTGGACGTGGGTAGCAGGTGGCCTGAATTGCTCTCCTAAACTCAGGGTGCCCTGTTACTCCATCTGTCACTGACACCTAAGGTATGTCCACACTATATATTACACCTGCCATGCAGGATGAGCTGCCCAGCTGGGGCTGGTGCCTGCTTGGGGGTTTCTCCAGCCCTTTCTTCTCTGACCTCTGGATCACTGAGCAGAGCTGAGCACAGGGTTCAGCTGAACCAGAAGAAGCAGCAGCTGAACAGCAATCAGGAACAGTTCAGTGCCATCTCAGTCCACCCCACTCCACCAAGTTCTAACCCCAGGGTCTCTTAAAGCCTTTGACCCTTGGCTAAAAGGCTCTGAGCCTGGGATAGAGGTTTTGTGGTGTGATCAACAGGGCCAGGTTTAATCTGTGACATGAACACAGCCAGAGCAAGTAGGTGAGTGAAGTCTTTGAAATTACATATTATAATAAAGTTATAATTAAATATACAAAATTATAGCTATTTAGACTCATTCTAGGAGGTTGCTGAGATTTAGCTTTGAAATGTTCTGTGCTTGACAGTCCAAGTGCCGTTTGTGCACAACCCACATAGTGCCAGGGGCCAGCACAGCATTTCACCTGGGCTGAATTCCCTGCAGGCTCCTGTGGGAGCAGAGGTTGCTTGTACCCGTGGCTCAGCAGAGCATGAGGCCAGCTGAGTGCCATCTCCTCACCTGACAGGCTCTGAGATGTGGATACTCACTAATTTAAATATTCTGACTAGGGGTTGTAGCATTTCAGATATGCTTTTTAACTTCAAAAAAGGCACACCTGACAGTACAAATTAGTCACAGCTAAGGAAAACCTAAGAAAATGCATTAAAAGTAGAGCAAAGACTTGGCTCTCAGGAGTGATGAGTGTTTTCATTAGCTGCAAAGTACAGATAAGATTTTGTGACTGTTTTCTATTTACATTTTGAAAGCCAGAGTTGCTGAATATTCCCTTCAACTAAGAACTGTTGAGCTGTTTTCCATGATTTCTGCACTAATCATTTCTCTTCTGGAAAATTCACTTCAAACCCATGTCTACCTCTAATGCAAGGAACCTTCCAGGATCCAAAGGAATTCTTTTTGCATCCGTCTATTTTTGTATCACTAAAACATTTTTCTGCTGTCCGGGCCTGCAATGAAGTCCTTGCTGTGAAATTCTTACATTCCAAAGTACAATAGAGAAAGAAAGCTGGAGGGAAATATCCCTTTTGCAGGTTGTGGGGAGCCCTTGTGAGCCAAGCCAAACCAAAGATGCATAAATGCCAGATATGACCACCTCTCGCCACTCATGCTGCCCTGTTGCAGCTGGATCAGGATATTTTACCAGGAAGGAAATCACCTCCTCACCCCTGGTGCGACTTCACCTGATATACAGATGGCTCTGGTGTGTTCAGAAAGCCTCACCACTTCCTAAGAAATTCCTCATCCCCTTCCTGTACCAGCAGCAACTGCTGCCTCACTGCTGAGGCTGCCCACGTTTTACAGGAAGCAAAAGGCTCCTGAGCAACTCTCTCAGCCCTGCCCAGGCAGCAGATCTGTGGGATGAGCAAGGATCTGGCTACAATAAGGAGATCATAGGGCCTTTGGTTTATGGTCCAGCTCTAGCACTCTGCCAAGAAAGGATTTTGCTGAGTTATGTTCAGGACCACTAATTAGACTGTTTCCAGATGTTATCCGGAGAGAGATTGTGAAGGAGGAAAGGAGTTGGTGGATTTGGTATTTTTATAAAAGGGAGAACTTTGTTTTCTGACAGCTGGATTGCATTTAAACAACTTGGAAAAACCTTACCTTAGCTTCAAAAACACACTTTACTACAAAGTGGTTTCTGCTACAAAAGAAGCCCCACTGGGAGAATAGGCTGGGTTTTATATAAATATTTCAAATTATCATTCTAGCAGAGGAAGTGAGAAAGAAGGCCAGCTCAAAATTTCACATTGTCTTTCCCACGAATAATCCATCACTGTCTATCACATGCCATGCAGGTGGATGGGCAGGGAGGAGATGAGCTCCTGCTGGCCCAGGACATGAGAGTTCAGACTCAGAAGGAAGTTCTTTGGTGTTATGGTACATGGAGGCAATGCTTAGCCAGTAGAGATGTCCCAAGAGCACAGAAAACCACAAGATTTTCATAACAGAGACAGAATTCTAGCCGCGAAGGAACAACAGGTTTAAAGGACAGATAAATTGAAGTTTAGCCATTTATCTGAAGCCTCATATCAACACATTAATCAGGTGGGGAGAAAGGAATGAATCCCAGTGTGAAGGAAGCAGACAATGCCAAACCCAGGTCTATGAAGATAAATAATCATAGAGGCAGAACATGAATATTAATTTAGTAATTAATATTAATTTTTGTACATGTCCTTTTTAAGGGTTTGAGATGTGTTTACCAGAGTCCTGCACAGTGCAGGGGAACTTGCTCCTGAAATTCAGGGCTGAAATCAGAAACACTGGGTTCATACATATGAGAACCTTCAGAGATGGATAGATGGATAGATAGATGATAGATAGATAGATAGATAGATAGATAGATAGATAGATAGATAGATAGATAGATAGATAGATAGATAGATA